>CM060438.1:62855252-62975585 GCA_030545235.1 Helianthus tuberosus
GTGGCGCGCCACTTGTCGTATAACGCTCCCAAAGGGGCTTTATGACCACACATGGCCTAAAAGAGTTAATTTTGTAGTAAATTTAATGTTTTGTGTGAAAAGTGTAACTTAGATACGAAGAGTGTTGTCATTGGAAAAATGGATGAGAAGTTGTTAGAAGTTGAGGTTAATGAAACCGGTGACAAAATCACGATTTATTTTTACCATGGTCAGTTTCGATTTTGAATGTCACTTATCTAGATGTCTGAACCGGATTGAGTCAAGTCGGGTCACATAACTAATGATAATTTATCTTTGTGATCGGGTAAAGCTAACAATCAAATGAAGTATTTGAGCTAATCATGACAACGAAAATGTTATGTACTATTTTATTATGACCATTTAGAAAGAATAAGTTAAATCACTAAGCTTTATAGATGAGTGATAGCCCATGGATTTTCAAATGAGAGGTTATGGGTTAGAGTCTTGTGTGCAAATTTTGTTACATGTTGAGCCTAGTGGTTTTCCTAGCTGTTCAAAAAAGAAATAAGTGAAGTACTTAATCGAATTGTTACTCATTATTTTTTGTTTTTCAAATGCAACATCTTTAGATTGATCTTTTCTAAGTTAAAAAAAATTATCTGAAGTCAACATTTAAAAATCTTGGGGTTCGGTTGAACTATAATATACGTTACATATAAAGTAAAAATTACGAGGTATAATGACCCTGCATCTTATTTAGCAGGTCCGTCCATTATTGGAACAATATGAGGGATGTCCTTAATCGGTCCCCTGTTCATGCTAGTGGTAATTCGGGAAATTTTATAGATTATCTTCATGCAGATAGGCTTGAACGATTATTGATGATCACTGATAAATGCGGCTAGAGTGGAATCAATTGAAGTTTGGTATTCTATTTGTCACGTTATATGCTTTTAGAGATGATGTTCGTTTCCCTAACATCTCAAGAGTGTTGCATTAACCAGCAAAGGGTCAGGTTCATTTGTGAACAACCTCCTTGATTGTGAACTAATCCTAGCCATTGATTATCAATACACAGTGTAAATCAATGGCTAGGATTTGATGGTGAAAATACACTAATGTATTTTACGATTTGATGATGTAAATCAATGGTCAAGATTTGTTCACTCAGTTCACAAATACACCAGTGTTTATTCTAAATCAATGGTCAAGATTTGTTCACTCAGTTCACAAATACACCAGTGTTTATTCTAAAACCTCACCCAATCAGTAAATTGGCTAAAGATTGATACACGATACATCTTTGACACACACTTTTTAGTTATGTATTAACTCAATAATAACTCAAGGCATGAGTATTTCATTTTTGTGGGAGTTTGTTTTAGGATGATATTATCTACTAACCTCACATAAGTCCTTAAAGATCACATGATCAAAACGAGTGACTGTATGTGGAGGAGAGGACAACTTAGAACACTTTTAACTTAAAGAAAACTTGTGAGATTTGTTGTGCTCCGCAATGGATTTTTTATGAGTATCGGTTTGAATAGTTACGTTATTTGTTCGGTTTGTTATAGTTTGGTATGATACCGACACTCGATATAGCAATCGAAAGAGATATGTCCGATAGGATATCGACAAGTATTTTACATCGATTGAAAACTACAAAAACGAATACCAATACTGTCACGGCCCCCGCCCCGGTTTTACCCGGTCAGGAGCCGCGGGACAGAAACCCGTGGTATTTATTAATTGAGTTGACAGCGGAAGATTTAACAGGATCTTTGTAAAACTTGAAATGCCCGATTATTTTATTTCATAATTTGGGATAAACCCCGTAATTTACAATAGAGGAATTTTGCGAGGAAATTCCCTGATTTACAAAACAAGTTTATTTATTTAATTGAGCCACTACTTCAAGCTTTGTTAGTGCTCCGTAGCACTTTTCCTTGGTTCACAGTAGTCACCTGAAACATGTTTTGAAAAATATTTTATCAGCGGGGAAATACTGGTGAGTCATTCAAATTTGATAAAATGACACTTAGTTATAAATTACAGCATAAGAGCGATTACAATGGCTTCTATCTTATTTTTATCTGGCGCCGTGTCACCTCCTGGTGACGATGGTCATACCACTATTGGGTCTATTTCCCCAAGTAGTGATGATTATCACTGTTAGGATTTATTAGCCTAACCGTGAGAAATTAGTAATGTGCACAATACCCCACTAGCCAGTGATTAAGATAACCATGACTTAATCCCTGTAAATATAACCTTTGAAAATAATTGGAGTATTGTAAAACACTTTTGATAAAAGAGAATAACTCACATTGCAGATTTAAACAGGCAGAGTTTAGCCTACTGATTAGCCTTGTAACCTAAGTTAAATAACAATGCATACGAACTAGGTCAGTAACTAATACAGCATTTACGATAACTCACGAGATTAAAACCCTCACAACGAATGACAAAGTGTAATACTTAAACATCCATCGTAGTCACGACGAATGACAAAGTATGGCCCTAATGTGGGCAGCACTTAAACATCCATTGGATAGTTTCAATCGATCGGACATTGAATCGTAACAGCGATCAAGTTAATACCCTGTATCGTAGCAACGCCTGTAACACCCCAAAAACGGGTTTGGTAATCAAACCACGTTAATATTAATGACTTAGTAAAATACCGTTAGTGGTGAAAACTTACCCGGTAAATAATAGGGTTTAAATAAATAAATCTAATATTTAATAAAAAGAGGATAAATACTTTGAGAAAGCAAAGTAGATAGAAGGCCTGAGTTAACGGGACTTAAAATAAACTTAGTCGTAACTTCCCCGAACCCACTAAGTTAACTAGGAATGTTTAACCTAGTTAATAAGAGGGAATGTTACTAGAAATAAGTAGGTTATGGCCTACTTAATAACTAACCAAACTAGAGGGACTTAAGTTGCACAAAAGGAGACTTGATTTATAAAAACTAAAATTAAAACACAACACACACTTAATGTGTGTGTGTGTGTGTGCGTACGACCAGGAGCAAGAGCAAGGAGCTCAAAACCCTGGTTCCACAAATTGGTCAAATTGAAGCTCGAATCAAGATCCGAATCAATGCATGAACGCGTAGAAACGATCACCAAGTCATGGGGATCACAAGGTATGTCACAAAACCTAGATTGGTTGAAGTTGAAATTTGAGACAAGTAGGTTACTTGCAAATAAATTGATGGATTATGATCCAAGGATGAAATTAGGAATGATATTTATGTCTAGTAGTAAACCCTAGTCATTTACTTGTTGAATTGAGGTTCATAATTGAGAATTTTATGATTAACCATTTATGTGTTAAATGGGTTTTGGAGAATTATGTTAAACACTAGGATTATCTTTGTTAACTTAGTGTATTTGAGCTCTATGAAGCAAATCCAGATTTGTTGATATGAAGATTTGTCATGAACATGTGAAAAGATGTTTAAATCTTGGTTAAATAGTTAGTCATGAGCTTGATTTCTAGTAGTAAAAATTTCATGCTCATAAGGTGTTCGATGTAATGCCTAAGTAAAAATTGGGTACCTACTAGTTCATATGAAGAACTTGATTATATAAGGTGTTGGGATGAATGCTAGTGATATGATGAACGGGTCTCACTTATAGATGAGAACCCTTAGTTCTTGTGAAATGAAGCCTACCGGGTAATTAAGGAATGCAAAAACTAGTTGATGAATTCGAATATGCATTTAGTATACTAATGGGCATTTGACTTTTAAAAAGTCAAATTGACCTACGATGTGATGAACGATAATTAGATATAGAAATGCGTAAGGTGGAATAATCGTATTAAGTCATGATTAAACTAACCACCTTGTGAATGATGAATAATAGTTGGCGCTTAACAAGCTAGGTGAAGCTTGGAGGGAAAGCGGGTCAAACAAATCAAGAAGAAAAAGAAAAGTGTAGCTTGGATACGAGGTAAGTTAAAACTTACACCTTTTATTTGATATCTATGGGTTTTATAAATTTTGAATAATCAAAAGTCATATTTGACTTATGATGTTTCGACCCGACATGCGAGGTTCGGAACAAAAGACAATAATGATAAACCATGTTGAATGGTTAAAAAGAGCTAATAAGGTCATTTAGTCATGTGATGACTAATAAATAACGAGGTTTGAATGATTTACCTTATAAGGTAAATCAATACAATTAATAAGGGTAAAACGGCAATCTACTCACTCCTTGACGATAACCGTTAGTTTTGTAGGACACTTTACGGCGTAACATATAAAGGGGTCAAAATAATCAAGAAATAGATTTATAAGTAAATTGACCGTACGGTGTAAACCGGTACATGTCATGTAGACGAGATGATAATAAATCCATCTCGTAAAAGTAAACGGTCATATAAGACCAAACGGGTCAAAAGGTGAAAATATCACCCTTTGACAATATCGGTTAATGTATTGTCGAGTTGCTTGATTACAGGAATAAATATCGATTGAATGGTGACATCGCTATTACTTAGCGCCACTAAGGCAAGGTATCGTAACGGGTCAATACATTGATCCATGCCAGGTTTGTGTAATGATTCAACTCATCATGTAGAATTTGAGGTTTTCTAAGAGTTAAACAAGGTCAAATTAGATATTTGGTTATCTTAAAGATAAACCGAATAATTCAAGTCATAAATGTAGTGTTTTAGAAACATAATGGTTTCTAAACAAGGTCATAGTTAAAAGACCGGAATTTTGGGTCAAACAAGTATCTGAAAGTCCTTTGTCGTAAAAGAAGGATCAAAATTGACCAAAACGCCCTTGTAGGCTAACTTGAACAAACAACCCTTAAAGGTTGTTTGGAAACGAGTTTCATGATTAGATAAACACTTAGAATAAGTGTAGAAGTTGAAAGATGTAATACGTTAGTCAAATGGCTCTATTTGAGTCTTGCCGTAAAATAATAATCCGAGGGCTAAAACTCGGAACATATAGATATCCACATTAGATCCAACACACTTATAGTTGTAGTGAAAGATTACTTGATAAGAAATGTTGAAATAAGATGCTAGAAATGAATGAAAGCGATTTCAAGCTTTAAGGTGCTTAAATACCCTTAACGGGTCAAAATAAGCATACGAGCGAGAATGGGTTTAAATTGTGTAATAAACCTATGATTAGAACCTAATATGGTAGGTAACATTAATTTGAAGAAGTGTATGTGATATAGGAATCAAACAAATACGTTTGTTTGATAAAATGCATAAACGGGTTAAAATTCGGTAAAAAGGTAACGAGTCGAAGGCTTAGAAGTCTCAAAATTTCTTATGTTGGGTGTAGGATTTTAACTCCATAAGATGGAGGATTAAATTACGGACGCGTAGGAAAAAGAATTGGGTAAAACGGATCAATAACGAAGAAGTTATGGCCGTTTCCGTAAAAACTGGCATAGCTGAACTGAGCTGCAGACCTGCTGGAAAACGGTCTCCCTCGCGTGGCGCGAGGGGGCAACTGGGTTCCTTCGCGTGGCGCGAAAAACCCTGTTTTGGCGAAATTTTTTTATTTAGACCTGCTGGAAAACGGTCTCCCTCGCGTGGCGCGAGGGGGCAACTGGGTTCCTTCGCGTGGCGCGAAAAACCCTGTTTTGGCGAAATTTTTTTATTTTAATCAGTTTCGCTTCCCGGACTCGTTTAAATACGTTTTAAGTTACGTATGACTAATCCAACTCATGTTTTATGAGTTTCAGGTATAATTTTAGCACCGGAGGACGATCAAACACAACGAAGAACCGAACACGATCAAGAAATAAGCTTCCGCACTGTGTATCGTTGTTATGTAAAATGACGAACTCACCCATAGTATGTTGTATAGTTTTTAATTCTGTAAATAAAGTTTAATGAACCCGTATTCTTAGTGTATTTGAAATCATAATTACCCGTTTGTTTTCGTAAATTATACGAAAACCTTTAAATAATAATAAGGGTGTTACAAGTTGGTAATCAGAGCTCAAGGTTGTTGACAAATGTGTTCGGTTCGAGGCTTGATCGCAAAATCCGGTAAGTTATATGTATATTAACAGTTAATAAGAGTTAAAGTGTTATAAACAACACATAGAGTTATCGTGTAATACACGTTACCTCAATCAAATCGGTAAGGGATTGGCATAGTCAACGAAATTACGCGCGTTGAAGCGTATAGTAGAAAAGCCTTGTATTATAATACGGGCGTCCATTAATGTCGAAATTACTAACTTTTGTAAATGTTTTAGATTGAAGGACACTCGCATATGAAGATAGCGAGAGTTTAACAAATCATGGATTTGACAAAGGAACGGTCCAAAGTACGACAAATAGAGCACCCTCACCAAGGACCTAAATCACACAACGATTGCGAATAAGTTAATGGCAAGAAGAAGCCCGTTAGGGCAAGAATTACCAGGTTCATATTTTAAAATTAATTACACGAATAGTAATATGCAACGAATATGTAGAAATTGAAAGTTGCATATGTAGATTAAAAACTTGGAAAAACCCGAATAGAAAATGTATTCAGGATATTGTTTCCAAGAGAAATAAATAGAGGCATTACTTACATAGGGCGTGATGTGAAATCTATAAAAAGGTCATGCGTGTCATGTGTTAATCGCTTACTCTGGCCAAGTAAGTAGTGGCATATGATACCATGAACTTCATATAGCGGACACATTTACATCCGATGTAGTAAGGACGGGGTGAATGGGACAAATAAAAAAAAAGTACCCAAATGAAATAAATGAGCAAAAATACTTGATAATAATGTAAACGCATAGCCGGGTGACGGAAGCGTATTACATTAGGAAAAATGAGTCCGAGAGAGAGGACAAAGATCAATGTAAATGATGATATAAATAAATGACCTAAGGAAAATTCACGGAAATAAGTCATTTTGGACGAAGAGCCATGGTTGACAAAATAGGCAAGTAAAACCAAAGTAAAGATGATCCGCAGGATCATAAAAATAAAGGTATTGCCCATACGAAAAGGGTAATCAAGGTTGTTAACTTTAGTCATAGTAAAGAAATAATAAAGATGATAATCATCACTAGTAATCAATAAGGCCGTCAAGGATGGTCGCGTAAAGAATGAAAGGAATGGTTGAATAAAAGCGACGGATTTCGCTAAGATGACTAAATAAATCGAAACGAAGTCTTAATGCATACCGGAAGGGTTGCAATGATAATGACTTCGGTAAAACACCCGGTTGATGGGTAAGTATTTAAACACATGCGTAGACCGATAAATGGGAACGCGGATGGAAAGTCAAAAGACTCGGGTTTCGAGTCACGACTAAAAGATGATGAGATACTGTAAATAGAAAATTTGATAAAATTACGTTCGACTAATTTAAAGTCGAACGGGTCGAACAAAGAATGAAATTTGACGTTCACAAGTGATGAAATTTCACACGAACAAGTCAAATGAATTAAATAAATGAAGACGCTTGCTAATGTAAGTAGGCGTGGACTGAATAAATAAAAGTGTGAAATGTTAACAAACCTATATAAAGGGTTGTAAAGAAGTATAAGAATGAACCGGGAAACGGTAAGCGTAGAACGAACTAACGTGCAATTAACGTCAGAAGTCATAAAGTCGGGGGACTAGTCCGAAAGTAAACAAATGAAGTGTTAGACTACGGTCAGGGTCAACTAAAGTTTAAAAAGCGAAAATAAATGATTTCCAATATAACAAGGGATGCCTTGAAGCTATATATGTATATATATATATATATACACATTTGAATACATACAAGAATAAAAGATGATCTATGGGATCATCATAACCTACGGGATTAAACGTAATGTCATGGTCTACGAGACCGAGAAGACCCTTGGGTCATAAATGAAAGAAACGAACTGTTGAGATCTCACCTTAAAAGGGTGAAAATTTTAAAGAAATAGTCTATGAGGCTAAGTGAAAGAACCTATGGGTCGACAGTATGAAGCGAGGGAACGGGATACAATTTTTCGTGTAAACGAGAACGAAAGGGGTAAATTATAGGTTGTCAATTTCCTCGATGAGAGTAATTGACATAGTTAAAGAGAAAGACGTTAAACTAAAATTCAGTTTTAGTAAGAAACAACGTTCTAACAAGTATGAATACTATAAGACGAATTCGGAAATAACAAATATCAAAGAGTATGGGTCTTAACATCGATGGATGCGAGACGATACATTCGAAAAGAAGAAGTATGATTAAGAAACGTCGAATTAAACTTAAACGTGACGTGACACGCTCACTGACAAGAAAAGAAATATAGAAAACGATCACGTTGTAACGTGAGTTACGGGATATGAAGTGACAGCGACTAATTAGTCTAGCCGGTAAAACTATTCAAAGTTAAGAAAGCGTCATAACAAATACAAGCGCTTGTTAGTATAACACAAGCGCGGGATAGACCTGTTAAAAGACTAACGGGACTAAGTGGTCAAGTGACAACTCAGTCAATAAGATAAAGGGTTATAAGCTGTAAGTACGGCCCGCGAGGCCTTACACATGAAAAACGTACGCGTCAGTATACATGAAAACTTTTGACCAAAGGAAACGAGAGCCTTTAAAACGAAACTAGGTTCGTTTGATTAAACCAAAGGATTACGTAAATAAGGTTTCGGGGACGAAACCTCTTTAAGGGGGGTAGACTTGTAACACCCCAAAAACGGGTTTAGTAATCAAACCACGTTAATATTAATGACTTAGTAAAATACCGTTAGTGGTGAAAATTTACCCGGTAAATAATAGGGTTTAAATAAATAAATCTAATATTTAATAAAAGGAGGATAAATACTTTGAGAAAGCAAAGTAGATAGAAGGCCCGAGTTAACGGGACTTAACATAAACTTAGTCGTAACTTCCCCGAACCCACTAAGTTAACTAGGAATGTTTAACCTAGTTAATAAGAGGGAATGTTACTAGAAATAAGTAGGTTATGGCCTACTTAATAACTAACCAAACTAGAGGGACTTAAGTTGCACAAAAGGAGACTTGATTTATAAAAACTAAAATTAAAACACAACACACACTTAATGTGTGTGTGTGTGCGTACGACCAGGAGCAAAAGCAAGGAGCTCAAAACCCTAGTTCCACAAATTGGTCAAATTGAAGCTCGAATCAAGATCCGAATCAATGCATGAACGTGTAGAAACGATCACCAAGTCATGGGGATCACAAGGTATGTCACAAAACCTAGATTGGTTGAAGTTGAAATTTGAGACAAGTAGGTTACTTGCAAATAAATTGATGGATTATGATCCAAGGATGAAATTAGGAATGATATTTATGTCTAGGAGTAAACCCTAGTCATTTACTTGTTGAATTGAGGTTCATAATTGAGAATTTTATGATTAACCATTTATGTGTTAAATGGGTTTTGGAGAATTATGTTAAACACTAGGATTATCTTTGTTAACTTAGTGTATTTGAGCTCTATGAAGCAAATCCAGATTTGTTGATATGAAGATTTGTCATGAACATGTGAAAAGATGTTTAAATCTTGGTTAAATAGTTAGTCATGAGCTTGATTTCTAGTAGTAAAAATTTCATGCTCATAAGGTGTTCGATGTAATGCCTAAGTAAAAATTGGGTACCTACTAGTTCATATGAAGAACTTGATTATATAAGGTGTTGGGATGAATGCTAGTGATATGATGAACGGGTCTCACTTATAGATGAGAACCCTTAGTTCTTGTGAAATGAATGAATAAATTAGTCTTGATAATCGCTTGAACTAATTAAAGTGATTGAAATGTGATAAACGTGGTTAGAACTTTGGTTAAAACGGTGGCCTAAAGATAACGCCTACCGGGTAATTAAGGAATGCAAAAACTAGTTGATGAATTCGAATATGCATTTAGTATACTAATGGGCATTTGACTTTTAAAAAGTCAAATTGACCTACGATGTGATGAACGATAATTAGATATAGAAATGCGTAAGGTGGAATAATCGTATTAAGTCATGATTAAACTAACCACCTTGTGAATGATGAATAATAGTTGGCGCTTAACAAGCTAGGTGAAGCTTGGAGGGAAAGCGGGTCAAACAAATCAAGAAGAAAAAGAAAAGTGTAGCTTGGATACGAGGTAAGTTAAAACTTACACCTTTTATTTGATATCTATGGGTTTTATAAATTTTGAATAATCAAAAGTCATATTTGACTTATGATGTTTCGACCCGACATGCGAGGTTCGGAACAAAAGACAATAATGATAAACCATGTTGAATGGTTAAAAAGAGCTAATAAGGTCATTTAGTCATGTGATGACTAATAAATAACGAGTTTTGAATGATTTACCTTATAAGGTAAATCAATACAATTAATAAGGGTAAAACGGCAATCTACTCACTCCTTGACGATAACCGTTAGTTTTGTAGGACACTTTACGGCGTAACATATAAAGGGGTCAAAATAATCAAGAAATAGATTTATAAGTAAATTGACCGTACGGTGTAAACCGGTACAAGTCATGTAGACGAGATGATAACAAATCCATCTCGTAAAAGTAAACGGTCATATAAGACCAAACGGGTCAAAAGGTGAAAATATCACCCTTTGACAATATCGGTTAATGTATTGTCGAGTTGCTTGATTACAGGAATAAATATCGATTGAATGGTGACATCGCTATTACTTAGCGCCACTAAGGCAAGGTATCGTAACGGGTCAATACATTGATCCGAGCCAGGTTTGTGTAATGATTCAACTCATCATGTAGAATTTGAGGTTTTCTAAGAGTTAAACAAGGTCAAATTAGATATTTGGTTATCTTAAAGATAAACCGAATAATTCAAGTCATAAATGTAGTGTTTTAGAAACATAATGGTTTCTAAACAAGGTCATAGTTAAAAGACCGGAATTTTGGGTCAAACAAGTATCTGAAAGTCCTTTGTCGTAAAAGAAGGATCAAAATTGACCAAAACGCCCTTGTAGGCTAACTTGAACAAACAACCCTTAAAGGTTGTTTGGAAACGAGTTTCATGATTAGATAAACACTTAGAATAAGTGTAGAAGTTGAAAGATGTAATACGTTAGTCAAATGGCTCTATTTGAGTCTTGCCGTAAAATAATAATCCGAGGGCTAAAACTCGGAACATATAGATATCCACATTAGATCCAACACACTTATAGTTGTAGTGAAAGATTACTTGATAAGAAATGTAGAAATAAGATGCTAGAAATGAATGAAAGCGATTTCAAGCTTTAAGGTGCTTAAATACCCTTAACGGGTCAAAATAAGCATACGAGCGAGAATGGGTTTAAATTGTGTAATAAACCTATGATTAGAACCTAATATGGTAGGTAACATTAATTTGAAGAAGTGTATGTGATATAGGAATCAAACAAATACGTTTGTTTGATAAAATGCATAAACGGGTTAAAATTCGGTAAAAAGGTAACGAGTTGAAAGCTTAGAAGTCTCAAAATTTCTTATGTTGGGTGTAGGATTTTAACTCCATAAGATGGAGGATTAAATTACGGACGCGTAGGAAAAAGAATCGGGTAAAACGGATCAATAACGAAGAAGTTATGGCCGTTTCCGTAAAAACTGGCATAGCTGAACTGAGCTGCAGACCTGCTGGAAAACGGTCTCTGTAAGGCCTCCCAATCCAAGATCTCACTCAGCTAATGCAACCAACAGGTGTGCGGAATCCACCTGATGATCAACCACTGTAGATGAAACACTAGAATGCAAAGATTTGTGAGAGGAATCAAGAATACACTGAGTATTCTTGATGAAGAAGATGAATGACGTCACTCACACAAAGCAGCCGCCAGACAAAAACACACACAATGATTAGGGTTAGGTGCACAGAATTTCACACAGAATCGCCCCCTTGTCTATTCCACATAAAGGTATAAATACAAGGCAATACCCGGACTTTCAAGACAAACTAGAAAGCCCGGACAAACAACTAACCAAAACTCAGACTTTTGTCCAAAACAAAACTCAAACAAAAAGCTAGTCTAAAACTTGGACAAAATGTCCAAGGATAAAGCTTGGACTAAGTTTCACTATATGTACAATAAAGACCCTATAGAATGGGAGACATGCACTTATCACCTAAAGTGCATTAACAAACTCCCCCTTGATCAGTGCATGGTCTTCATTGGTCTTGAGATCTTCATCCTTTCTTCGAGTACTCGCTGCCTGGTTTTTCACACAGAACTGCACGACTTTGATGTATTGATCAGCTAACGGTTGATCTTCTTCAAAGGAGTGCAACGGCAGACGTCTTAGCTTCTTCAAATCTTCCATCTTGAGATGAACGATCCAGACACACACAACTTCTCCAAATCTTCCATCTTGAGATGAACGAACCAGACCTGAAACACTTAACCCCGGATTAAGAAACTTGACCCCGGAGACATCGGCCCAAACCTGGATCCCAAAAATAAATTCCAATACCCCAGAATAAACAATTGAAATATTAAACAACCAACATTTAATAACTTATTTAAACAATTTTCACAACCCTAGAGTATTCTTAATAAGATAACTCGCACATAGAAACAAGAAAGCAAAATCTTTTTGTGGTTTTTCAATTTGAACTAAATTAAATAGGTTAAACCTAAGAACATATTTACACTAATTATCTTTTTGTGAAATCGGAGCAAAGGAATCATATCGGTTTTACTGTCAGTACCCAACACAAGAACCATAGCATTTTAGCTTTAATCTTTTAGAATGATATTGACAGTTCAAGACGTTCAACGGTATTGTGGTCCACTTAAGTTTTAGCACGCTTTCGAACACTGTTTTCGAGATATGGAATTAAGTGTATTAAAAGCTGACAGTAACTATGTTTACCCACCTCAGAATATACTCCCGTATCAAGGTATGCGCGAGAGATCATCTTACTGGTGAGTATACCATTTATCATCTGTTTTTGACGTATAAGCTAATGTGAGATACTCACTTATTTGGAATTGAAAACAAGTCCTTTGTGATAGAATCACTTATTGAGGAGGAACTTGAATTTCAGATGCAAAGGGCACAGGAGCAAGTCCGTGAACAGGTTAGTACCATCGTACAGACAAAGAGACGAACTTGACTCCCGCATGATTTTGTGGGACATGTGATTGTTTATCACTTCTTTGGGTCGAATGCATCATGTATTAAGGATATTTACACGTATGTATGGTATCATGGAAGATCTAGACTTGCGTCCCCGTTGTTTTCGGTAAAAGAAACAACCATGATACCCAGATGATAAACAGCATAAAGACCACGTATCTCAGAACCTCGGCAATCTATCAAACGAAATTACGGTACCAAGACCATATATCCGAGAGATGTGCCACACAAGTTACGCAGTTCATTATGTTTATATACCAAAGACAGGTTCTTATTTACGCGTAAAACCTACCGAAGCAACATATAATGAAGCTGTCACAGTTAACGGTTAATTGATTATATAACCATAGTCCTGCATTAGATACGACTAACCGATGTACTATCATTTCCCTTATATCTCAACACGACTTCATTTTAAAATTTTCAAATGTTTTTGTATTTTTCTTAAAGTTTATCCTACAACTAAGTAAAATATTTTTGGAGTTTTTCAAAAAAAAAATTTCGAAAGCGGTAAGAACTGTACAGAAAAGATAAAATAAAGTTTCTATGCGAGTTTTGAGAGCATTTTACTCTGGGTTGATCATGCCAATCATTCGGACCAGATTTTCAAATCTAGCTCGATCGAATGTCTTTGTAAACAGGTCGGCAAGATTATCCAAGGTGTCTACCCTAACCACTTCTATTAAACCCTTCTCAGCACAGTCGCAAATGAAATGATGCCTAACATCTATGTGCTTAGTGCGTGAGTGATTAACTGGATTGTTAGTTATGGAAATGGCAGAGTTGTTATCGACAAGAATAGGATTTCGAGTAAAATTCAAACCGTAGTCCCTCATTTGCTGTTGAATCCACAAGACCTGAGCACAACAGCTTGATGCAGCAATGTACTCGGCCTCGCACGTGGATAGAGAAACAGCAACTTGCTTTTTGCATTGCCAAGAGACAAGACGGTTCCCAAGAAGTTGTGCGCCGCCAGAGGTTGACTTTCTGTTCATCCGGCACCCTTCGAAATCTGCGTCAGCATACGCCATCAAATCCAGACCACCTTCAGCTGGATACCACAATCCAAGCTTAGGCGTCCCTTTCAGATATCTGAAAATACGCTTGACTGCTTTCAAGTGAGACTCCTTCGGAGTTGATTGGTACCTAGCACACAAACAAACAGAGAACATAATATCTGGTCGTGAAGCAGTAAGATACATCAATGAACCTATCATTGCTCGATATAGAGTCGGATCCACTTCAGGATCTTTCACATCATCGGATGAAAGCTTGATATTTGTTGGGAGAGGCGTGTCATAGGGTAAGCTATCTTCCAATCCAAATATTTTGAGAATCTCGTGGACATACTTTGTCTGATGCACGTACGTCCCGGTTTTCCCTTGACTCACTTGAAGACCTAAAAAGAAAGATAACTCGCCCATCGCGCTCATTTCAAATTTGGACTTCATCACCGCTTCGAACTCACGACACAATTCTTCATTTGAAGAACCAAAAATTATGTCATCAACGTAAATTTGTACAATCAGAAAATCTCCCCCTTTCTTCAATATGAACAGTGTGGAGTCAATCGCGCCACGCGAGAACCCGTGCTCCAAAAGATGCTTTGATAACGTCTCGTACCATGCTCGAGGGGCCTGATGGAGACCGTAAAGAGCCTTGTCCAACAAATAGACCTTGTTGTCTAACCCTGGAGCTTCGAAACCTGGTGGTTGGGACGCATACACAGTTTCATGCAATTTCCCGTAAAGGAAGGCGCTTTTCATATCCAACTGATAGACTTTGATACGCATGTGTGCAGCAAAGGCTAGAAACAAACGAATAGCTTCCAGTCTTGCCACCGGTGCATAAACTTCGGTATAATCAATCCCTTCCTCCTGATTGAAGCCTTGAACAACCAACCGTGCTTTGTTTCTGACAACGACACCCTTATCGTCTTTCTTGCACTTGAAAACCCATTTCGTGTTGATTGCATGTTGGCCTTTTGGAAGATAGACCAAATTCCACACCTTTAACTTGTCGAACTGAGCTAACTCTTCTTGCATTGCCTCACACCAAGAATTATCCTTCAGAGCCATTTGATAGTTCTTCGGCTCTATCTGAGAGATAAAACATTCATGCAGGCTAAGATTGTAGATTTCTTCTTTCTTGATAGCAGAGAACAGACATTGCATCTCTGAAATACTCCTTCGTGTTTGCACTCCCGCATTTGGATTCCCAATAATATTATCAACAGGATGATGAATATTTGTTCTTGGAACTGGGATTGCCGGAGCTTGAAGATTGTTTCCCAAATTCGATTGAATCTCCCCCTTAGCATTTGCATTACTACTAGAAGCTTGATCATTTCCAGAAGACGCATTAACATTTGGATATGCTGAGAAGTCAACGTAAATATCACCACTTGTAGTTTGAGCAGCTGCATTGGGGATCTGCTCAGCAACAACTTCGTTTACGATTGAAGAATCAGCGACTGGAACATTCGAAGACACATTAGTAGGGATACTTGCTCTCCAGCTCGCATCCACTTCATCTTTGTTCACAAGATGTGTGTATACAACCTCCGAATCTTCTTCTGAAAAATCAGGAAGATCAAATGAATCAAATAATTTATCATAATCATAACCGCTTTTGGGACCGAACTCGGACGGTGGAGGATAGAAACTCAAAGGAGTTATATCAAACACGATCTCCACTGAACGCTTCTTAACGTTATAAACGCGTTTGTTGGGAGTTCCATTGGCATAACCCAAAAAGAACCCAACTTCACCAACTTCTCCCATTTTAGGAGTATCTTTGGTCCGTTTGATAACACACTTGATCCCAAAAGGTTGAAAACCAGATAAGTTTGGTTTCTTGTTTTCAAGCAATTCATAACACGTTTTATCTTCTCTTTTGACCGTAAGCACATGATTTAACACATAACATGCAGTGTTTACCGCCTCGGCCCAGAAGAAAATTGGCAATTTTGATTCAGAAAGCATAGTTCGGGCCGCCTCAATTAGGGTACGATTCTTCCGTTCTGCAACTCCGTTCTGTTGAGGAACATATGGAGCGTTGAACTGATGAACTATTCCCATTTCCCGACATAACTCATCCATATAATGATTTTTAAACTCAGTGCCGTTGTCACTTCGGATTTTCTTAACAGGAAGTGAATAATTTTTCTCAAGTTGTTTGAATAAGTCTCTTAAAATACCAGCAGTTTGATCCTTTGTTTTTAAGAAAAATACCCATGAGTAACGTGAGAAATCGTCAGTGACAACTAAGCAATAAGACATCCCACCAATGCTAGCAACATGGATCGGGCCGAAAAGATCCATGTGAAGCAATTCAAGTGGTTTTTGGATTGAGTTAACTGTTTTCAGTTTATGAGGCTTTCGTTTGATTTTTCCTTTTTCACATGATTCACATTTGTTGTGCATATTGAAACTACGTAAAGGAACCCCCAACACCAAGTTGTTTTTCACTAAGTGGTTCATTTTTCGCAGATGCACGTCGCCCATTCTCTTATGCCAGAGATACGATTGATCTTCAGTCGCCTTCGAAAGTAGACATGTCACTGGAGCAGACGAGTTGACCAACGGGCGCATGTCCATGACATATGTGTTATTCACCCTTGGAGCCCTCATTATGATCCAATCTTCAGGAACAGCAAATCCCGGATGCAAAACGAAGCAAGCTTTATCAGTGAACAACATTGTGTACTTGTTGTCACAGATTTGAGAAACCGACATCAGGTTATGCTTCAGTTCTTCAACGTAGTTCACTTTATGCAGCGTAATTTTTCCATTTGACACCGAACCTTCACCGGTGATGTAACCACCCTTCTCACCGGCAAAATTCACATAACCACCACGAATTTGTTTAAAATTGTTCAATAACTCTTTATTTCCTGTCATGTGTCTGGAACAGCCACTATCGATATACCAAATATAGATAGCCCTTTTCAGCTGCTCCTACACTGCCCAACAAGAGAATTTAGTTAGAATGTGGGACCCAAGCCATGATGGTCTTGGGTCGTCCCGATTCGCCAACATAAGAAAACTCTTTGAAATAACCATCATTGCCATTGTGTCCTTCATTTCCATTTCGGAAATTGTTGGAATGACTCCCCGCAAATCGTGGATTATACGAAGTTGACGATCTGTTGGTATAACTAGAGTTTCCATAACCTCGGCTTCCATAGTTTTGGTAACTGTAATTTTGATTCCTGGATGGCTCAAAATTCCTACCAAATCTAGGAACATCATCGTGTCTTGAGAATGATCGTGGATGATTATCCGAATGCTGTCTTTGATTTGGAAATCGAGGGGGTGACGCATTTCGGTCATTCACGAATCTGTTCTGTGCATGAGGTCTAACATAGTTGTTGTTCGAACCTCCAAAACGTTGGTCATTCTCATGTGTTTGGAAAGTAACATGATTTTGTCGTCTGTGAGGGGTTTTCTCACGAGTATCATGTTTTTGAGATGAACTTTCCGGTCCTTTACCACGAGTTATAACAACTGGTTTCTCCCCATGATCCTGATTTTGTTGTGATTTAACATTTGTTTTGACAACTGGTTTTACTTCTTGTTTAATCACTTTGTTTTTCTCAACCTTCTGATTTTTACCGTTTTTCTTTTCAACATTAACTGTTTCATTTTGTGGTTTTTCAACAAAAGGTTTCCTTTGATCAGGATCAACAAGAGACTTACCCTTGTCATCTGGACAATCTGCTGCTAAGTGTCCTTTCCCACGACACTTATAACATTTGCGAACTTTCGCAGCATTCTTTGGACGTTCCTCATGAGTGGTCGAAGATGATGAGTCGTTGGTGGAATTTTTCAAAATTTGGTTCACAAACTGAGAGTTAGAACCAGTTTCGATCTTTAGTTCTTCTTTGACAAAATCCTCCCCTTTAACAAACTCAGTTTTAGGGATATTTTTCAAAGACTTTTTAGATTTCCCACGTGACTTTGGTTTTGACTTCACATTTTGAACTTGATTAAACATTTCCAAAATCTTATTGTCTATCAAATTTTCAATGTTTTCAAGATTTACTTCATTTTTCTTTGAAACTCCACTCATCTTCGACTGATCTGAGTCAGTAACTTCATCTGGCTCAGATTCTGACTCACTTTGCGGTTCAACCGTCAGAGGGGTCTTTGGCACAAAATTTGCCAATTCAGGATCAATGCTTGGCATCGATGTATAATTATGGTTTACCGGAGGAGGCACTTTCTTATAACCGATGCCGAACATTTCTTCCTCAGATTCTTTGAGACGTTGGCTGTTAATACAGAAATTCATCACTTCAGATGAATCCCTGAACTTTTCAATTTTTCGTTGCAAATCTAAAATCAGATTATCTTTTTCCAAAATGATTTTGTTCTTTTCCAAAACACAATTTTGATTCATCTCAAGTTCCGATTTTAATTCCTGATTTTTAAGATTTCCCTGAGCCACAAGTCTCTCAAATTCAGAGATATCATTTTTCAGCGATTTTATCTTAATTCGGTGTTCTTTATCCGAATTAGACAAAACATCAATGAGTTCTCTGGATTTTTCTAAATCTGCAATTAAGTTTATGTTATGCAGTGCATATCTATCAATCTTAGTGACAAACTCAACACATCTAGCACATCGCTTATCTACAGAAGATGATTTTACCTCAATGCACAAGCCTCGTTTTCTCCGGATTTTTCTTCCAACCTTTTAGCTTCTGCATCCGCAAATTGCTGCATTTCAGCTGTGGAGATGTTGAACTCAAAGCATTCTCCTTTTTCATCATCTTCTGTTTTGTTAGCCTTTTCAACAGACTCTTCATTCGGGTTATCTTCATTCTCAGAAACATTTCCCGAATCCAACTCTTCCCCAAGAACCTCAGCTACAACTGCAAGTTCCTCAATGCTAGTCTCTTCGACAATCTCTTCACACACTTCTTCAGCTACAACCGCAAATTCCTCAATGCTAGTTTCTTCGACAATCTCTGCACACACTTCTTCGTTGACAATTTCAGCTATAAAGGCTTGTGACACAATAGTTCCTGAAATGTCTTCCAATGCACAGCCCCAGTCGTAAGGCTCAGTCACTTTTTTGTAAAGATTGAGCCACCATAGCATTGTTTGTTGAAGGTGTAAGATTTTCAGAACCACTTGGACGAGCATTTGAGTTTGAAGTAGTTGCTAAATTGTTGTGAGGTCTTGAGTTGTTTCCTTGAGAGTAGTTTTCTCTGTTCGATCTTTCCATCTTCGGCTTCCGACAATCACGTGCGAAATGCCCGTAGATACCGCAGTTGTGACATTTCACCTTTGACATGTCGACTCCCATTCGAGTCTTTGTCTGACCTCCTATGAACTTCCTACCCGTTCTCAACAGAAACTTCTTCGCTCTACGGACTAAGAGTGCCATATTGAGTTGTAGATCAAGTTCTTCCATTTCGTCTTGGTCTATCTGGTCAAAGTCCTCATCGAGACTTGACGGTTCAACGAGCTTTCCAAGACAGAAGTTCTCGTAGGCAGTCATGAAGGACGCCAAAAGACTCATGTTTTCTTCAATCAACTTCAAACAGCTTGCATCTACCTTTGGAATGTTCAAGCTTGTTCCTTGAGATTTCTGAGCTCCACTAGAAGAGTACATTCCTTGATTGGAGTTGATTGTTCCACTTGAAGTGACATTGTTGCTTATAAAGGCGTTCTCACTTGCAGGAACTTCATTCTCTGAATATAGGGCAACACCGACTCCACCATTACTACCCTTATCCGTCGGTTTTGAAGCTTTATATAACTGAGGATCTTGGATCTTCTCGAAATCGGATGCTTGATCTTCCATATTCCAAGCATAACCCTTCAGTTTTTGTATAACTTCTTCCAATGAGAGCTCCTCATAGAGAACACCTTCTCTAATCAAAGCGGTGTACATATTCCATTCTCTGGAAAGGCAATTCAGAAACTTCTCAACCTTCTCAAATTCAGTGTAGATACCCTCTTGACTTCTATCAAGTTCGCTCAACAGATGATAAAATCGGTTCACAGTGTCATCAAATGATTCATTCTTTAATGCTTTAAACACAATGAATTGAGTCTTCAACCGTTCGAGTCGTCGTTTCTTGTAAATTGCGTTTCCTTCATATCGCTCGATCATGCTATCCCACAACTCCTTCGAGCTATTTCTCTTACGGAACGTATGAAGTATAGATTGTGACATTGCCATCGTTATCATTGACATAGCTTTCTCTTCACAGTCAAAAAATTTCTTCTGGTCGTCAGTGAGTGCCAAATACGTATCAATCGTCAACGTACGTACTGGAGTAGCTCCACATCCTTTAACGATACACAACCAGATTTTGATGTCTTTCGCTCGTACATACCTTTCGAAACGCTCCTTCCACTCAGGAAAATCAAGCTCGTTTATCAACAAAGGAGGTTTGTCGTTACTCCCTACCTCAGCATTGTGCTTGAGGTTTTGCACCATTGCAGTCAGATTGTTGTTTGCCATTTCAGAAAACAACAGTAGGTTTCCAAGAACTGTGTTACTGAAAAGATTTTCTCAGTCCAAACTCGGAGAGAAAACACGGAGTGAAATGTCTGAGGCTTTAATCAGAGTGCAAAACCCGGATCAAAACCTGAAATGAGACACAAACCTCGGACACAACACCAAAGATTTAAAATTCGGACAAGTAGAATTGTATAACACAATAAACTCGGAATAGAGTTAAATGCTAGAACTCGGATAAGAGATTTAAACTCAGACACAGAGAATTTAAGACTCGGACCAATTAAAAACTCATACCTAGCACTTCAACTCGGACCAAACTCGGACTAAATATGATTCACAAAACTCAGACCGGACTCGGACCAATTAAAAACTCAGACACAATATCTTTGATTCACAAAACTCGGACTCAATATGAAACTTGGACAAGAAACTCGGACCAATTAAAAAACTCAGACACTAAATATGATTCACAAAACTCGGACCAAACTATGATTCACAAAACTAAATATGAAACTTAGACAAGGGACTCGGACCAATTAAAAACTCAGACACTAAATATGATTCACAAAACTCGGACTTAACAAACAACAAAAAAATTCGGACTAATTAAAAAAAGTGATAAAAGTCGGACTCTATATAATAAGATTAAACAAGATCGGACACAAAAGACAATACTAAAACTCAGACACTAATAATAAGACTAAAATTCGGACTCAATTAACTAGATATAAAAGTCGGACACTAATTAAACTTTGGACCAATATTATAATCTAAAACTTAAACTTCGGACTAAGGGATTTAGAAAACTTCGGACCAATATTATAACTAAAATTCGGACACAATAAAGTTTAAACTAAAATTCGGACTACAAAGAGAAGACAAAATTCGGACAGAACAATCTAAAAAATTCGGACTAATAAGAGTTTCTCAAAAACTCAGAAGAACCAATCTCCGGACTATCTCCCCATTGTGACTACACACTGGTTCAACAATACCCCAGAGACACAAACACAGAATTTTAAAACTCAGACAAGTTTAACACTAAGAAAAACTTGGACAGAGCAATTTTTGGATCAAACCTCATATCTGCAACAACTTGGAGAACAAAACAACCACGAACAGCTTCATTTTCTTCAAGTTTTCTTCAAAATCTTCACGTCTTCAAGATGTTTGACGGAAACAAACATCAAATCAAGAGCAATGGTGATTCGGATGGCGGTTAGACTATTCCGAATCGGTAACCATGCTCTGATACCACTTGTAAGGCCTCCCAATCCAAGATCTCACTCAGTTAATGCAACCAACAGGTGTGCGGAATCCACCTGATGATCAACCACTGTAGATGAAACACTAGAATGCAAAGATTTGTGAGAGGAATCAAGAATACACAGGGTATTCTTGATGAAGAAGATGAATGACGTCACTCACACAAAGCAGCCGCCAGACAAAAACACACACAATGATTAGGGTTAGGTGCACAGAATTTCACACAGAATCGCCCCCTTGTCTATTCCACATAAAGGTATAAATACAAGGCAAAACCCGGACTTTCAAGACAAACTAGAAAGCCCGGACAAACAACTAACCAAAACTCAGACTTTTGTCCAAAACAAAACTCAGACAAAAAGCTAGTCTAAAACTTGGACAAAATGTCCAAGGATAAAGCTTGGACTAAGTTTCACTATATGTACAATAAAGACCCTATAGAATGGGAGACATGCACTTATCACCTAAAGTGCATTAACAGTCTCCCTCACGTGGCGCGAGGGAGCAACTGGGTTCCTTCGCGTGGCGTGAAAAACCCTGTTTTGGCGAAAAATTTTTATTTTAATCAGTTTCGCTTCCTGGACTCGTTTAAATACGTTTTAAGTTACGTATGACTAATCCAACTCATGTTTTATGAGTTTCAGGTATAATTTTAGCACCGGAGGACGATCAAGCACAACGAAGAACCGAACACGATCAAGAAATAAGGTTCCGCACTGTGTATCGTTGTTATGTAAAATGACGAACTCACCCATAGTATGTTGTATAGTTTTTAATTCTGTAAATAAAGTTTAATGAACCCGTATTCTTAGTGTATTTGAAATCATAATTACCCGTTTGTTTTCGTAAATTATACGAAAACCTTTAAATAATAATAAGGGTGTTACAGCGCCTCACTACTTTAATTTTCGAAATTGACCAGTATAACTTCGATTTTGAGATTTGTTTTCGACACCAGTGAACAAGCCATGATCAGTTCTATTTATAGCTGAAATTTGGGTCTCACGCGGCCCGCGTGAACCCTTGCTCGACCCTTACGCGGCCCGCGTGGCCACCTAGTCTATGTGTAGGTTTGCTGGGTCACGCGTAGGGTTGCCAGGTGGATGCCACGTGGACTGTAACGCTTATCTGGTCAACTTAAGGTTGACGCGGCCCGCGTAAGGCCATGCTTAACCTTTACGCGGCCCGCCTGAAGACCAGATTTCTTGTTTTCTTAGTTTTTCATACATGTTAGGGTTTCAGGGGTCTGGGTTTTCACTTATGGGTCGTTTTAGGACATTTTTTAAGGTCCTTACAAATACCAACACCAATGTTGTTTGGATGGTATTGGTTCGGTTCGATTCGTTACGTACTGTAACCATACGACACTCGCTATAGCTTATATACCGCTACGTCAAGACAACCATAAAAATGAATGTGGTATGGGTACCGATGTTGTTCGTTTGGTATCGGTTCGGTTCTCACGATAAAGAAAAGAATCACCTATATTTTGAATTGTAGATAAAAATAAGCATGTCACAAACGACATATTCGAAATTATGAAACGTTATATTATATTTTACTAAAATGTGTCATGTCGAGAAAAGCATACAAAAATATGGTACCGGTTATGTTCTTCGGATGGTATCGGTTCATTTCTCACGACAAAGAACATAAAAATTAGTTATATTTGACTCGTTTGAATAAAACTTTTATTGTAGATAAAAATAAGCACGCCACTGTTAGGGATTCAATTATCAAAACACACACACAATCAGTTGCAAGAAAATAAACTTTTATTGTAGATAAAAATAAGCACGCCACTGCCACCGTTTGCAATCTCCGTATAGGCCCAAACTTATTTTCACTTAAACAATCACAATCAAGCCTCCACAAACCCAACAATCACATCGGTATATTCCAAATTTATAAGACATTATATTATAATAGTAGGATAACAAAATAGGTAAACACGTCATTTTATAGAAGGAAAAAATCCGTGATGTAGTTTTTGATGACATGTACGCTTGTGCTTTGTTCACTTGTACTTTAATATTCACAACTCAATTTTAAGTAAAAAAATTATATCTAGACGTACATAAAAAGAAGCAAGTCACAGCTGCATACTTGAAATTTTATAAAACGTCGTATCTTGAAAACTATAAGCGAAAAACAGAATATGCTCAAAAGTAATTATAATAATATGTTTTTAAAAGACGACTTTCCACCGACCTAAACCGAGTTGTACATCCCGCTTCAAAAATTGCAAATAACCAACTTGTAAACCACACTTTACACATTACACATAACCGACATAGTCTTTTTATGGTACATATAACGGGTATTTGACATTATTCTTCCACCATAAGCCAACAATAAACTTTCTATTGGTACAATCCCAATGTCATGTTCTTGTATCTTTTGAATTCCTTAGGATTATAAATGGTAGCAAAATCAACATCGATAGTCTCTTATGTAAACTAAGAAACGAAGACACCACAATCCCCTACGAACCCGCTTGTTGTGGCTCACCATGAAGGGCGTACACCTAACTTCTTGCTAGTTTTTTTGTTTTTTTTTAACGGCAAGCCAGGTTATATTATTAAGCCAGACTAGCAAGGCGCTATGTTAGACTAATCTTGCATATTATGTGTAAGTTCGGGTTAAAAGTGACCGACTTACAAAGTTCGGGTAAAAAGTGACCGGGTTATAAACTTGGGGTTTTAGACTAATCTTGCATATTATGTGTAAGTTCGGGTTAAAAGTGACCGACTTACAAAGTTCGGGTAAAAAGTGACCGGGTTATAAACTTGGGGTTTTTTTTAGATAGTTTTTTAATCCTAGTTTGAGTCAAATAGGTTTACTTGTTGAACAAGTTATTAGGCTTATAAATAGAAGGATTTATTTGTAACCCTAATTGTACCAATTATCAATAAACAAGTTTTGATTCAAAAGGGTTGTGGAAAAAAGATAAGCAACAGTAGGTTGTTTTTTGTCGAAGGGAGCAATTAGAAAAATAATAAATTTATTTTTTAGTTGCAAAATTTGTTTTCTTTTAACTTGTGATTAAAAAAAGGGACAAAGCAGGAAGTTTGTTTTCGAGAGGGAATCGATTTTGATTTTAGAAAATTGATTCAAGCCCGGGTAACAAAACCGAAGGATGGGTGATAACGCGAACCGGGTACCTCCAACGAAGGAACCGATGCCTAGTTTTCCATGTCCAATGCTTACGGATACAAACTACACCGTTTGGGCTATGAAGATGAAGGTAATCTTCAAGGTTTACAAGGTATGGGATGTGATTGACCCAGGAACGACCATCGATACTCACAAAGATTCTATAGCAATCGCTTTGCTATTCCAAGGGTTACCCGAAGAGCTAGTGTTGCAGATTGGGAACAATGATTCAACAAAAGAGATGTGGGAAGCGGTGAAATCTCGCAATCAAGGTGCTGAACGTGTGAAAGAAGCAAGACTTCAAACCTTAATGTCGGAATTTGAGGGTTTGAAGATGAAGGAACCAAGTACGATCGCTGAGTTCACAGGAAAGATTTCAGGGATTGCTTCTAGATCTGCTTCTCTTGGAACAGTGATTAAAGAAGAGAAACTGGGTAAAAGGTTTCTACATGGTTTGCCAAAAAGGTTTATTCACATGGTTGCCTCTCTTGAGCAATTCATTGACCTTAAGACAGTTGGATTTGATGATGTCGTAGGTCGTCTTATAGCCTATGAGGAACGTGTCAACCTTGAAGATAAGGAGCAACCGGTTAGAAGTGATCGGTTACTGTTGACTTATGAGGAGTGGGAAGCTAGAAAAAAGGAAGGGTACGATCGAGGCAAAGGAACGACCGAGTCTAGTCAAAGAGGTCGGGGTCGCGGTCGAGGAAAAACCGGGGGTCAAGATAAAGACAAGGAACCAGATCAAAAACCAAAGAAGGACCGTTCTAAGATAAGGTGTTTTCGATGTGATGAATTAGGACATTTTTCTTCAGATTGTCCTACACGTAAAAAGGACGAGGATGAGGAAAACAATCTTATTCAAAGGGTTGAACCGGTTCTTTACTTGCAAACACACGTTGAAGAGGCTCATGATGTGTTTCTAGACGAGGAAAGGATTATTCCAAGGATGTATGCTTCGAGCCCAAGTGAACTCAATACATGGTTTCTTGACAACGAGGCGAGTAACCACATGACGGGTAAAAAGGAGTGGTTCACTAACCTCGATCACAACATCAAGGGAAAAGTGAAGTTTGGAGACGGGTCATGCGTAGAGATTAAAGGACAAGGGATGCTCGTCTTGGAAGGAAAATCTGGGGAACAAAGGGTGTTGCGCGATGTTTATTATATACCTTCACTTGAAATTAATATAATAGGCATTTGTCAGTTGGACGAGAGAGGGTACAAGATCGCAATCCAAGACGGTATACTTTGGATGTTTGAGCAAGACGGAACTTTGCTAATGAAGGTACCTCGTTCACCTAATCGCATTTACAAGATTAATCTTGAGGTTGTATCTCCAGTTTGCATACATACTAAAGATGACAAGGCTGAAAATAGCGACCAACCAGTCTCTATTGTGACGGAAGTTAGCGACCAAACAGATCAGTCAGCAACAGGAATTAGCGACAAATTTAGGCAGTCAATGACACATCAGATATATAGCGACCAGACTGACCAGTTAGCGACAGAATCTGACCAGTCAGCGACAGAATCCGATCAGCCAGTGACAGCTTTTAGCGACGAGTCTGCGACAGATCAGTTTTTTTAGCACTTCAATAGTTAAATGGATGCTCGGTTTAGCAAATAAAGAGATAAGTTTGAAAGTCAAGAACTTATTGCAAGAGCAAGTTAAAGTGGAACGTATTAGCGGGGATTTGCAACGGACTGGCATCCTCACAAAAGCCGTGCCACGACTGAAGATTATCGAGATGAGATATCTTCTCGGTATTGCAAGATTAGGGGGGTGATTATTAGACTAATCTTGCATATTATGTGTAAGTTTGGGTTAAAAGTGACCGACTTACAAAGTTCGGGTAAAAATTGACCGGGTTATAAACTTGGGGTTTTTTTGAGATAGTTTTTTAATCCTAGATTGAGTCAAATAGGTTTACTTGTTGAACAAGTTATTAGGCTTATAAATAGAAGAATTTATTTGTAACCCTAATTGTACCAATTATCAATAAACAAGTTTTGATTCAATACGTTCTTTGGTATCCAATTCTAACACGCTAGAGTGCACAAGATTACAACATTAAAACACAACATCAAAATTGCACCATTGTTCCCAATTTACCGTATTAAAGATAGCTCTATTTTCCAACCAAACAAACGAGCTTGCTCTTATCTTCTAGTTTGAAAACGGTTTCGAACTAGAGATCAGATTTTGGTGAACTGGAAAAAGAATATTGGGAAGCCTTTCAGTACAACAAAAACTCATATATTTATAAAAATAGAAACATATTTTTTTTAACATAGATAAGGGTTGGGTTCTTTGCAGAACCCTAATTTTAAGAAGAACTTACAGAACTATTCTAAACCACTCATTATTTCTAATATTAAAAAGAGTTAACTGCCATTTCAGTCCCTGAGGTTTGGTCACTTTGGCCATTTCCGTCCAAATTTCAAAAATGCGCCATTTCAGTCCCTGACGTACTGGAAAGGTGCCATTTCAGTCCAAATTCTCATAACCCAGTTAAAGTCAGTTAGGTGAGTATATTTAATGAAGGGTATTTTAGTCCTTTTATAATTATTATGTTTTCCCTTTATCTTTTTATTAACCAAAAACCCCCTCCCCTGTATAAAACCCCCACCTGCAACATGTTTAGAACACTAACCCTAATTTCCCATTTCTTCCCCAAAATTGAAGCAATCCATCCCCTCAACGATGGTTGTATGCGCTAATTGTGGGTCTCCAACAATTGTGAAGACATCGTGGACCCCTGCAAACCCTGGAAGGAAGTTTTTCTGCTGCATTACTCGACATAGGGGTTGCGGGTTTGTGGATTGGGCAGAGGGTCCATCGTGTGAAAGGGCTGTTGAAGTATTTCGACATTTTGCGGGTTTGGCTTATCAAGTTAGGGACCATGAAGAACAAGCTTTGAGGATGACATTTGAAATTAGGCAACTTCAAGAACAAGCTTTAGGAATGGCAGTGAAGTACACGAGATTGAAGATGATGTTAATGTTTAGCTGGGTTTTTTTCATCTCATATGTTGCTTTTCACTGAAATGTTTAATGTTAAAGCAGTGGTATAAATTATGTACATATTATGACGTTAATGTAATAGCAGTTGGCGAATATTGTCCGATACATTGTAATATGCTTTTTGTTATGGTTATACATTTGCCGAATATTGTTGCGTCCGATTCAATGTAATATGCTTTTTGTTATGGTTATGCACTTGCCGAATATTGTCCGAGGCAATGTAATCAACTGGTGTTACCTTATGGTTATGAATATTGTCCGAGGCAATATTGTTGCGTCCGATTCAATGTAATATGCTTTATGTACCAAAAGACATCACCATTATGGTAAAACCTTGCACAATAAATATAACCATAACACCTGGACAATTACATCAGACCTGGACATAACCATTACCCAAGACCTGGACATAATAAATAAACATAGCACCATAACAGAAGACATAACCAGCATATTACATAGTTTACCAGAATTCATAACAGAAAGACATAACCTGGACATAAAACATAACCCCATAAGCAAAAGACATGACATGTTCCTGGACAAATTACATAACAGTGTACAACAACCAGCTAACCAAAACATTCAAAAGACAATTTCAACCAACATAACCAGGACATGTTTCTACCAAACTACTGAACACCAGCAATGCCTATTCAACATCAGTCCCCTTGCAACTCCTCCTGTTATGGCCCCTCCTTTTACACTTGCTGCATTCCACAGTTTCACCCTTTCTTGACATCTTGCCACTGGATTCCATCTGTTGAGTCAACTCACTGATTTCCACAGCAGATTTCTTCCTTTTCTTTTTTGGCCTGCCTATTTGCTTGTGGTGCTTTGGTGGAAGCAGCTTAGTAGGGCATGTGGAAGGTGTCCATAAGTCTTGACCATCTACTGGATCAATTACATGGGAATACACATCCTTCCAAGTCTGCATCCAGTATGATTTATCAACCCACTTCTCCAATACACCATCATCATTGCCATGTAGGGCCAAGTTCCATATACAAGCAACTGCATGCTTGCAAGGGATGCCAGTCAAGTCCCATCTTCTGCAGGTACAACTTTTCTCCACCAAGTTCACTACTTTGTTGTCTCTTGGCCCATTAACTTGATACTTGGAGATACAGTTAAAGATAACAGTGTACTCAGCAGCTTCTTGTTTGATCTTGTCTAGGACTTCAGTTGCATAGGGGGTTAGAGGACCTTTGCTCTTTGCAATCAGCTTGTGTACAACAGCATTCCTCTTTATTAGGTATTCCCTGATGCACTCTAGACTGGTAATGATTGGTTTATCCCTAGCATGTATCAACTGCCTATTGAAGACTTCACAAATGTTGTTTAGAAGAATGTCACACTTTGGCCTACCTGTTTAATGGAAACCTATCAGTTATTATGCAACCACAAACAATTATGTAAATGGCTTAACATATATGACATTCTTAAGCCTTACCACTAAACTGACACCGGGTCCAATGTTTCACTGGGATCTGTGTCAACCAGACATGCAGCTTCTTATCTACCATCTTGATATCTTCCATTGCATGATCAAACCAAGGAACTGTTGTTGCAGAAGCAACATTCCAGAATAGACCCTTTATCTTATCATCCCTCCAGTTAGCATTAGCCTTCATATTTTCATGTATATGCCGAATACAGTATCTATGCTCTGCCATAGGAAAGACCTTGCTAACAGCAGGTAGTATTCCCTGTACAGTTTAAACAAGTTATACATAACACACTTGAACAACTAAGGCATACATTTAAACAAGTTATACATAACACAATGGCACCTTTTGTCTGTCGCTTATGAAGGTGAAGTTGGCATTTATTGGCAGCTCCAGATCTACAGCAAGTTGTTCTAAAAACCAGGTCCAGGTCTTTGTAGTTTCAGACTCAACCACAGCAAAAGCAACAGGATAAATCCCGTTGTTTCCATCAACACCCACTGCTGTTAAAATTTGGCCAGGGTAGGGCCCCTTCATAAAGCATCCGTCCAACCCTAGAATGTCTCTACCAATTATCTTAAAACCCTTCTTAAATGCACCATAACAAATATAAATCCTCCTAAACTGCCTTGTTGAACTTTTGGCCTTACAAGTAGATGGTTCAACATCTATGGTAACAGTTGTTCCTGGATTCGATTTCATTAACTGTTCAGCATATTCCCTAAGTAACCCAAACTGAGTTTTGTAATCCCCTTGAACCTTCTCCATTGCAAAATGCTTAGCTCTAGAAATTTGGTTAATTGTAATCTGTACCTGAAGTTTCTTCTGGAGTTGATCTTGAAGAGCAGCCAGTGGAATGGTAGGGTTAACCAAAATTATGGGTTCCACTTCCTTGGTCAAAAAAGAGATATTGCATAAGCCCACATCCCTGGTATGCAAGCAGTCATGTTCATTGATAAGAGTCTTCACCACCCATGTGTCTCGGCTCTTGAAGTGATTTGAGATGTGCAAAACCCAAGAGCATGTGGGAGGAGGAATCTTTTTCCTTGGACGTTTTGGCTTCTTTTCAGGCTCTTTTGAAGAACAAGACTGCTGGGCCCCACCATTGTTATTTGTGTTTGCATTATGGTCCCCAACCACTTCTGGGTTTGCATTCAAAGGTGTATCATGTGAATTTCCAGAACTGCCCTCATTATCACAACCACCTTCATTACTGCTCAACTTTGGATTCTTTCCCATGCACACAACCCGGAACCTTCTTTTATCATTCCTAATTATGTACAATTGCCTTTTAGATTCAACTGCATACCATTTCACAAGATCATTGATTGATTGCCTATCATAAAAATGTTGACCTACATAAAAGGGACAACCATCTGTTGGTTTCTTTTTCCTCTTGCTTCTCCTAATCCTCCTAACGGCCCTCTGCAGTTTTGTTTCATCATCCGGGTCACTCAGACTATCAAAGTTATCTATATATACTTGAACATCTACCAAATCATCCTCATTTAAATGGTCTTCTTGTATGTTCTCATCTTCACTAATGTCAAAGTCCACAGCAGCCCTAAATTCATCCATGTCATCATCATAGTCTATGACTAAGTTATCCTTATCAACAATGAACTCAGGATCATCTACATCCTCCTCTGTCTGCACCTTCTTGTAAGCTTCACTTTTGGTGGCATTTGCCTTCTTACCACTGCTTGCATGTTCATTCATACCCTCACTATCCTCTTCACTAACCTCATCATCAGGAATAAACTCCGGGTCTTCAGAATCACTTCCCTCAGACTGGACCTTACCACTGCTACCATCACCACTGCCCTCATTATCATCACCACTGCCCTCACTATCATAACCACTACTACCATCACCACTGCCCTCATTATCATCACCACTGCCCTCACTATCACCACCACCTCCTGGACTACCATCACCACCTCCTGGTTCATCACCACCTACTGGATTTTGATCACCACCACAACCTGGTTCCTGTGTTAGATCTCCTAAATCAGGATCATTTTGAGGCTGTTGATGTTGTTCAGGAAAGATCACATTTAATGGTTCCTGTGTCAACTCTCCTAAATCCACTTTTTGAACATATAACTCTATAACCTTATTCTCAGTTGTCTCTTTAATCAACCTAAGAATATCAGCATCTGTAGCTATTGGCCTTAACCCAAAATCCATATCTTCACCTGGAATCCTAAAATAGTATTTTAAAAGATCCAGATCCTCTTCCATATAACCAAGTTCCAGCATCATGTCATCGATGATTACTCGCGAGAAATAGTCCGCATTCACCTTATCAACATATTCAATTATCCCCCCCTCATATGTTATATCTGGGAACAGAGTGAGTTCACCTCCATGGTGAACTTGCAGTGTGAACATATCAGGTCGGTGTTCTGAAACGATTATACAACCGACATTAGTCCTAATTTATACATGATGAAGAAAAACAATCATTCAAAAACCAAAAAGTGACGAATGTAAACTTACCATATGCGATTTCAGGGTCGAAATTTGAGTAAACACCTCGAACCCTCCAGTTTGGATCGTTGTCGTCTTCATGATCCATTGTTGTTGATCGTTGATTGTACACAGATTGTTGAGGGAAAGGGGTTAAACGATGGGTGAATTTGGGATTTAGGGTTCCTGTGTTATGAGAATGGAGGGAAAAGGGGGGGTTTATACAGGGGAGGGGGGTTTTAGTTAATAAAAAGATAAAGGGAAAACATAATAATTATAAAAGGACTAAAATACCCTTCATTAAATATACTCACCTAACTGACTTTAACTGGGTTATGAGAATTTGGAGTGAAATGGCACCTTTCCAGTACGTCAGGGACTGAAATGGCGCATTTTTGAAATTTGGACGGAAATGGCCAAAGTGACCAAACCTCAGGGACTGAAATAGCAGTTAACTCTATTAAAAATTTAAAACTAAAGTAAAAAGGTTATAATAGTAATTTATCTATTTCTCTCTAATTAGTTAATTAAACCTCTCTCCTAGTTTCTCTCTCTTGATCAGATTTTTATGGATTTATGTTATGTTAACAACAAAACTAATCTTTAATACAATCATTTATTTTTTTAAACTGGTTACGATGAGACTAAGTGCATATTTACACATATGTAAGTATTTCATATATGCGTAAGCATATTATTTACATATATGTAATTATTTGGCAAGTAATCTTCATAGTGATTTTTCAAAAAGGTTATGTATTTACATATATGTAGATCTTCACAATTATTATATTATATTTTCAGATTGATTCCCATTTACATACATGTAAATCCTTAAATTCATCATCCAATTTTTAAATGATAACATAAAGAAGGTCTATTTACATACATGTCAATACTCTATGTATGTTTATCATCTATGCTATTTACATGCATTTTCATATATGTATGTAACTAAAAATAAATGTTTACATATATGTGTGTAACAAAAAACAGATATAAGAATCTATATCAACAAACATAATTCAAATCGATATATACACATTCAAATCAATATTTACACATACGTATATAGATTTTTACACACGTGTAGATAAGAAAGAATAGATATTTACATATGTGCACGTTCAAACTATTAAAAAAGTACAGATTATTTTTAACCTACACATTCATTATGCATCTTCAACTGGCTCTTTTTTTTCCGTTGATTTTTGTGGTGTTTTCCAAACAGTAATGAACGCCTCAAGACCTGTGACCTAAAACAACAATCCCAAATAAAAGCTTTTTACTAAGAAAACTTATTAGTGAAAAGCAATATAAATCAATAAAGCAGCCATTCAACCAACGTCTGCATTTATTACCATAACTATTTCAAAACACTATTACATAGTTCTCAAGCTTTTTCAACCCATACAAACTTATTTTTTAATTATCTCCAATCTCATAATCAGTGGCATACTTTTTGATTAAAATAAATCCTTTTTAATCTGGTTATGAAATGATTTTATTTTATTGATAAATATGGTTACAAATGCCACTAAAACAATCAAGAAATTAAAGCATTCGGTCTCTCCACTATTCTAATACGTAATTGATGTGCAACTCAGATCTAAAAGTCTTAAAAAAGGCTTACCGGCAACGAAAGCGAACCTCGAACCCAGTATGTTAGCGTTTCTCTTGCTTTGGAGTGATGGATATGAATCGATATCAACTCATAAGTAAGAAACGGAGGGATTAGAGAGAGAAATTGAGAAATACATGGAGGTAAATAAGGAGTTCATTTTTTAGATTTCCCCAAATTACCCTTTTTAGTTTATTAATTGTCTATTAGACATCCTTTAATTACAATACTACCACTATTATTTTGAACCATTGATTATATAATCTAAGGGTTGTAATAAGTTCTGTAAGTTCTGAAAAAAATAATAGTTCTGAAATGATCTTCACCCATATAGATAATATATACACATAACACAACTTAAACAGAAAAAAACACAAGATATATTGATAGTTTGATTAAGAGTAAAATGTACTCAAATTATTTGATCCCGAAATTGTTTCAATACATATTATGCTTCTGGTTTTTTTCGTTTTTTCTAAGCGGACAAACAATTTCATCAGGTTGTTTGCGGGTAAAAGGGCGTATGACGCTTAAGAGACGTATGAGCAAGAACAGTACATACATACATGCATATTGCAAAACTAACAAAACGGAGATACACATATATATATAGTTAAAACAAATATATAGCCTTCTCTTTCCAGTAGTTTCTTGATCATTAGCTCCATGTAGATAACCAAAGTGTGCCTATTTCATGTTGTTCTTTCAAAGCTGCCACCGATTTGCATGTGCAACCATTCTGGTGATGATCCGTTACTGTATTCCCTTGTGGGTTGTGAAGCAAACGGCACCAAAGCCATGTCGAATGATTGTTGACCAAACTGAAACACCGGCATTGACTTGTTAGATAGAAAGAAACCGAGTTAACATGTTCCCTTTTAAGTTGATAGATTCTGTATTTTACTTTTACTCATTTGACCCACTAGAAATAAAACATAGCCAAAATGAACCCGTTCATAAGTCTACGGGTGAAAGATGTAATCTTTATTTAATTCAAATCCCATTTGACATGTTCTATTTTAAGCTAATATTCTTTATTTTACCCCTTGGACCCGTTAGAAATAAAACATAACCAACATCACCATTTTATCCAATTCCCATTTGAGTATTTGACATGTTCCCTTTTAAGCTAATCTTCTTTATTTACTCATTTGGCCGGTTAAAAAAACACAACCCAAATGTACCCGTTCGTAAGTGAATGGGTCAGACCTCTCATCTTAAATTAATCCAAATCCCATAAGTAATATTCTCTATTTTACTCATTTGACCCGTTAGAAATAGAAAGTTACCCAAATGAAGCCGTTCATAAGTAAATGGGTTGAAATTGCCATCTTTATTTAATCCATATCCCAGTTCTATTTTTTGTAACAATTTTTTTACACCTAACCAAGACATAACATTCTATACTTACATCTTTTGAAGGAAATCCCTGGGGACTTGGTTGCGATCTTGACGTGACAGCTTCAAGCTTCATTGATAAAAACTGTCACGCTCGACTTAGTTAGCACCGTAAACATTGTAATTGTAACGTAAACATTGTAATTGTAACGTCGAAATGGATATACGAGTCATAATCCAGATGAAAAACAAGTATGCTTACCTCGACTTGTTGTTGTAGCGATTGAATGTAATTAATTATCTCATCAAGGACCAGTGCTTTTCCAATAACCTGAACATCACATAATTGATACCATTTATAAACTTTTAAAAGATGTTTTTATAAACTTTAAACAAGCATTCATTATCTGCCACTATTGATGTTATAACTTAAATTACATAAGCATGTGGAATTATTTAAACGAAAGTGTGGACAGCCTGAAGGGTTTATGCATACTCGTGTCTGTTCTATCTTTAGATCGGTTTAAAAGATTTTGCACATGAGTAAAAAAACTTAAAAACATTAGAACAAGATTCACATGTCATGATGTCCAACTCTTATCAGTTAATTAATTTAAATTAAAATAAAGACAATGAAACAAGAACAATAAATCACACCTTATTACATCCGGGGACAATATCTTGAAGAATTTTCATCCTTTCACTTATCTTCTCTCTTCTAGCCTGACCATATATTCATAAAATCGGTGAAAATTCAGCAAAAGAAAAAGGCTACACAAGAAACTTTATCTTTAAAAAGATAAAAAAAAAATTTAATTCGATTACCCTTTCTGCTAGACTGTGGCTATCAGTGGCTTGACCTCTTCTTGCCCGAACGTGAATGTAATCTTGTTTAGGCGGTTCAGTCGGTTTCGCACTGTTTTCCGCTATCTTGCCGGTACTTCTTTCATCTTCTGGTTTAATTTCCGAGTTCTCGTTTTCAAGCGCCAAAGTCTTCAAGCGTTTACCATCACCGTCAAGCTGATTAAAATTTCACAATTTATTATAAAAATCAAGAACTCTCATCATATTTTACTAGCTATAACTGGCATATCATGGTAATAGTAGCCTAACATATATACCAAACTTCATAAACAAAATAATTAATTAGAAACTCAATTCAAAAGGTACAGCAGGAAATGAACCTGCAACTGTTTCTGTGGTACTGTGGTGTGGATTTATCAATTTCATCCAAATTCGAATAAATCCGTACCAACTCCATCCAAATTCATAACAATTTCATCCAAATTCGAACAAATTCGTACCGATTTCTTCCAAATTTGAAGATACTGGTACTGATTTCATCCAAATTTGAACTAATTCGTACCAATTTCCTCCAAATTCGAATAAATTCGTACCGATTTCCTCCAAGTTAGAATAAATTCGTACCGATTTCCTCCAAGTTCGAATAAATTCGTACCAATTCCATCCAAATTCGTAACAATTTCATCCAAATTCGAACAAATTCGTACGGTTTCCTCCAAATTTGAAGATACTAGTACCGATTTCATCCAAATTTGAACTAATTCGTACAGATTTCCTCCAAATTCGAATAAATTCGTACTTTGAATGAATCCGTACCAATTTCATCCAAATTCGAACAAATTCGTACCGATTTCATCCAAATTTGAACTAATTCTTACCGATTTCCTCCAAATTTGAACTAATTCGTACCGATTTCATCCAAATTTGAACTACTTCGTACCAATTTCCTCCAAATTTGAACTAATTCGTACCGATTTCATCCAAATTTGAACTACTTCGTACCGATTTCCTCCCAATTCGAATAAATTCGTACTGATTTCCTCCAAGTACGAATAAATTCATACTGATTTCCTCCAAGTTCGAATGAATCCGTACGAATTTCATCCAAATTCGAATCGATTTCCTCCAAATTCGAACCGATTTCCTCCAAATTCGAATAAATTCATACCGATTTCCTCCAAATTCGAATAAATTCGTACCAATTCCATCCAAATTTGAATAAATTGGAACCAATTTCATCCCAATTTGAACAAATCCATACGAAAATTGAATATAATTTGTACCAATTGCATCCAAATTTCACCACAAAACTCACTCAAACATTCTTCAAATTAACAAAATAAACAATTAAAATCCAAAAAGCACATCAACAGTTTAAAAAACAAAAAAACCTCACAACATAATATCATTTCACAACACTAAACTTGATAAACAAAAAACCACTATTCAACAATTACCATTGTATTATTACTCCGGCTGCTAGTCGGCAAATCATCATCTTCACGCCGCTTCTTACTCACCACCATTGGATCATCATCCATAAACACACCACCACCACCACTATTATTATTATTATCCCCCATACCAAACGACGCCGCATTGCCATTCCCATGACTCACCGGATACCGCCAGATCTCGCTCATATTGCACACCGAAGACGACGTCGTATTACCTGACCGGAATCCTCTCCCGTTCATCATCACTATTTGTTTTGTTTAATATACGATTCGAATTTTAAAAATTACGAAAATTTCAAATCAGTATGTAACGGTTTGAAACCCTAGATTGGTTTACATAAAGTTTGTTTGTGTGAAATATAAGAAATTAAAGATAATAATAATCTGGTTGAGGTTGTAGATAGATACATACGAGTGTATGTATGGATGTTGGGGTGCGCAGTGTACCAAGGACCGGCGTACGTTAGCAAGGTAGACCTGGAGAGTGGAGAGAAGTGACTTCTGAAAGAGGATTTCTGGGAGTGTCAAGGGGTTTCTTGTCAACACCGCCTTTTTAAATTATCACGATTCTGTTATTTCTCTCACCCCTACGATACAATAATTATGGGGAGGCCGTTCAAATTGCTCGACACTCGTTCGATGCTTGCTTTTGATTAAAAAACGCTTGATTGAGTTTGTAAACGAATCGAGCACGAGCAAAGGTCCGCTCAGTTTAGTTCGGCTCGGTTGATTCGATTTATTTTTTAACTAGGTTAGAACCTCGTATAATATACGGGTTGAATAAATGTAATTTTATATACCAAATAATAAAAAAAAAATTAAAAACCTTGTTTATTTATATACCAAATAATAAAACAATATATCTTTAAAATCCCGTTTATTACATGGGTTTAATAAATGTTATTTTATTTATTTAAATAATAAAAAAGTTATATTTTTAAGAACCACGTGTATCGTATGGGTTGAGTAAATTTAATTTTATATATTAAATAATGAAAAAAGTTACATTTTTAAGAACCTCATATATTGTATGGGTTGAGCATGTGTAATTTTATATACCAATCAATAAAAAAGTTATATCTTGTTGTATCTTTATAAACCCTTTGTATTATAAAACATTTGGACTAAACTGACAAAATGGCACAAACCACATGGACTAAAATGACATTTAACTCTTTACATTATATTAATTTTTATTTAGTGTACGTCTTTTGTTAATTTCAAGATAAATAATTTTGAAATCTAATAAATATTTCAAAAGACTATATTATCTCGTATACGAATTGTTTAAATTTATATTATATTCTATTATATTATATTTTATACTTATCTTTTAATTAATATTAATTATAATTAAGTAGGAGATAGAGATGAGAAAACTAAAAAATAGATAGCTCCAATGAATGACATATATCTTCCATTGGTTTCTTTTATTATATATATATATATATATATATATATATATATATATATATTTGTGTTTGTTTGTGTATCATTTTACTGAAATGACTAGAGAGCAACATTAATAATGTTTGGTCCAAGATCTATATAGAGCTCATTTAACTATTTAAGTAATTAGAATTGAAATTCAATATCAATAGTCCATTATCTAATACTTAAATGTCCATTTTAGTAATTGAGTCAAAATTTCAAATACTAATATGTGAAGCGTCATTCAATACTCAAGTCTCAACCCGTCATTTGATTCAGAAGTGCAAGACCCTAATCAAACCCCCCATTGGCCATCGTTATTTGATTTCTCCATCGCCACTCGCCAAGACGTCAACTTGATAGGGTTTTGCTTCAATCGATTCATTCAATTTCAATATTCCGACATAACAAGGGTATGTTTCAATCGGTCGATGATTTATCTTTACGCTTAGTAAATCTCAATAGAACTAGTTGAGTGTTTTTGTGTTCCTTGTTATTTGTTAAATTTTTTACTTTTGTTCTATTGGACGAAACATTAGGGACGGAAACTACACTTTATTCTAATAACTAGCACTCTGATGTGTGTAAAATGCAACATATAAATTACATCAATTGAGGCATAAAATTAACCCTTTTTTAGTACTAATGTTGGAAAAAGTGTGCTTTTGTCTTCCTTTTGTATTTTCAGGACTAAATGAGCGTAAATGAACAAAAGGAACAAATATGCAGCGAAATCTAACATAAATACAAGAAAAGGAATAAACGTGGCATGCCCGACCCCTCGACTGCATCTTCCCAAGCACAAATAAGAGAACAGAAGGCTGGCCACGGCCCCGTGCCCAGCGGACACGGGGGCGTGGCCAGGCACCTGCAGAAAAGACAAACTGATAGAAGCTTCTATTCCCAGCATGGGGGTGTGCCCAGCTCAACACGGACCGTGGTCAACGCTAAGATTCGCAAAATCTTGCAAATCTTGATAGTACAGATTCGCTTCTGCACACGGGGCCGTGCCTAGTGAACACGGGGGCGTGTGGAGCCTAATGAAGACAATTGCAATTAATGAAGAAAGAGAAAGAGGATTGACACGGGGCCGTGTCCGAGCTTCTGCACAGGCTATAAATAGGGGTGTTTGGCTCACTTCAAAATCATCCCTTGGCAAACCACCTCTCTACCACTTCACCCACACTCCACCACCATCACAACACCCTCATCCACCACCATCATCCATCATCCATATTAGAGTGTGTGTAGTAGTCTCGGGATCCAAGATTGATAGTAAGAGTTCTTGACAATCAAAGGCCGTGTTTGCCTAAGTCTCTTACATCACTTGGTGAAGACAAGCATTTAGTGTAATACTTTTGATTTTTAATCTTTTCGGACTTTTTATTTGGTTTTGTATTAATGACTTTAATAACTAGTTTCTTATGTTGAAGGTGAAACTTCCTTATCATTTGTCCGTGGTGTCTTGGCATTATTTTACTGTCTATATAAAATAAAAGATTTTCACCATTCATATCTCTACGGTCTATATAGAGATATGTTGGCTACCTGGTCGGGGGGTTAAGGGAATGGTTTGGTAAGGTTCTTGCCTTGTTCAGTGTATAGATCCTGCAAGAACCTGGGTCAAGCTTACTAGGACCTCCTTCAATACCCACTGGTTTTGGATGGCGGGGGTGCGAATGGCTTGATCCCCTCATATGTAAACTACTATTAATACATTAACCCGGCTACTTGGGATTGAATCCCTGCTGACTCAAACCACTTAGCCGAGGGTAACGTCACCTTCAAAAGAGGGGCCTACCACTTTATGCATTAATAAGTTAATTAATTATCTTTCAATATTCCGACCATTTAGGATTTTATCCTTGCTAACTCACTCAAACTACTGGGTTGAGGGTAACGTCACCTTCAAAAGATGGGCCTACTACTATAACTAAGATAATCTCTTAAAAAGTGCAAAAGTGCGGAAATCATCAAAGGTTACACTAAAGGCGAGTCGGATCCAAGTGATTCATCTTGTCTATCTGTTTTTATTTTATTTTTTATTTTCAGCATTTTTAGTTTTTATTTTCATGTTTAAAACCTTTTCTAAATTTTTGATTTGATTAGACGTTGAGGATAAACCGGTATTAAAAGCTCATGTGTCCTTGGACGACCTCGGTATCTTACCAACGCTGTACTACGCTCACGATGGGTGCACTTGGCTATATGTGTCTTTAGTGTTAGTAGAATATCGTGTTTTATAAATTCAAAACTTGACTAAAGTGTTAAAAAGGGCTTAAAATATAACTAAAAACATATAACACACTACGCACATCACACTCCCATCATCACTTTCCTTGTTTATTATGCGACGCTCGATACTCGCTTGACGTTCGTTCGAAAAATGCTCGGATCGAAAGACGCTCGCTCGACTTTGGCTCGGATGGAAAAACGCTCGGTTCGGTTTGGATCGGTTTGTAAACGAACCGAGCACGAGCAAAGGTCTGGTCGGTTTGGCTCGGCTCGTGAACAACCCTATTTGTGGGACTAGCTGGAAAAAAATAATCATACTATGCCATCTCTTCTTCTTGAATCACTGGTTCACAAGATGAGATTGGTTGAGACGGTGTTTCAAGCCATCACTTTAGCCTCTTTCTGTTGGACCTATAAAAGAACAAATAATATCCAAAAGTTAAAGCACGATTTACTGATCAAGAAATAAACAAAGAATGAATCTAAAAAATTTTACAACTCGATTGACTCTACAAACTCCCCCTCAGCTGATCCCACAAACAAATCAGTTCGTACGAGAGGAAATGTGATGGTGCGTGATAAATAGATAACTAACAGGTGTGATCTATTTATACAAGTACGAAAGCTCTTTTATAAAATTAGCTAACGTCACCCTGATATTGACATCTAACATTCCCAACAGAAAAGATTCTCAAATGTTTGCAAACAACTGAGCAATCTTATCATCTGTTCTAGGCTATACTAAACCTTGATAGAATAAGTACTCATTGACTAAACATTGTCTAAGCTATCTGTTGATGCAGTTGTCCAAACATCTGTTTGGCCTAACAGATGTTTGGTCTTCGTCAACAGACCTTGGCTTGATTAGAGTTTTGGGTCTTCAACAGATGCTACCCTTCAACAGTTGTTTTATTCTTGTACAGCGGTTCCAAGTCTTCATCAGATGTTAGCTTTTCTCTTGAACAGACGTTCTGAATAGGTGTTTAAGATTCACTATCTTTGGGAGAGTTTTGTTCAATCTTTTGCTTATTTCTTGATCAGTGGATCATTTTATGGCCTTTGAATATCATCTGTTCTTTTGTAGGTCCAACAAGTCTGTCACACCCTCAAAATTTCGCATGCGGGGTTTTACCTCGAGGCGTGACATTCCAGGATCAAGCCACTAATCATGTTGAACCATTTCAAGTTTAATTGTAAAACGTTTAACTACCACATTCAACATGAATAATGATAATAGTTGTAGAGGTTTGAAAACGTAAGTTTAAATTATCAGCGAAAGCAAAAGTATAAAATCCAAACTAAATTGAAAACCATAGCTATTTAGAAAAACAATGTTAATGGTTTAACCAAAGCCATGGCACTCTCCAATCTGCAAGTTCCCATCCGAGCCATACCTAACGACCTGCAAGCATGCAATAGTGTGTCAACATAAAGTTGACGAATTCACAAGTTTTAGTTAAGTAAAAGTAAAGTTTACAACTGTTTTTGGTTTATGTATAACTTGGGTAGCTAACCCTCATCAAATGATTAAACTGTGTACTGAATGCTGACGTTTCGTTTGTGCTCTCATTAATGTCTATCACTAGGTTTTTGGACCAATAGGTTCTAGGTTTGACTCCCACAAGGGGGTTTTCCCATATATTGGGTTTCCCCCTGAATTAGTGTATAGGAATTATGCCTAGTGGAGATGGATATGATCAGGTGATTCCGCTAGTGACACGATGATACTCCAATAGTTCAACAGTAATCCAAATTTACCGTTAAAAAGGAAAAAAAAAAAAAAAGGAAGCATCATACTATTAAACCAAGATGCATGTACTTCAATTCTTTAAAGCTAGTTGTATTAAGATTTATGATAAAATAAATCAACTTATGATGTAGTGCGTGAAGCGATAACAAAGAACAAACACGTTGATTCTGCGAATACCCGTGTAGATCTTTTCCCAAACCCCCAAATTCGTCCCCAAAAGACAAGAATTTAAAAAAAGGTCAAACAATTATTTTATAAAACTCCAAAAACTCTCCCAATACAAATTACATGAGAACTTATATAGAGTTTTTATGATCAACTCAATGGACATAAATTAAAACAAAACTTAATGAACACTAAATGTGGATTTATTTCGTTACAGAATTGAGTCGACACTTGATATTCCCGCATCATTCTCCCCACCTTTGGAAAAACTCGTCCTCAAGTTTTGTCCCAGGCTAAAGCCACCTGGATCGAAAGGAACATCAATCTGATTCTTTTCGATTATTATCAAGGCCCGCCCAAGTAGTTCTACTTCAAGGGTCATCTCGTTTGACTCTGAACCTGTACCACCTGGGTCGAACGGAGCATAGGACCATTTCTTGTTCACTATTGTCTTGACCCTCTCAATTAATATAGTTCCAACTAAATAACCATATAGTCGTAAACCATGGACCTCATTGCATTTTTTTACAAAATACCCATCAAGTTTAACAACCTTTTCTTCGTTTTGATCAATATGAGGGGCATCTTTTGACGACATAGCTTCTCCAACCTCCACAATCTGACCATCAACCAAATTTTCAAATAGTACCTCGTACCAGATTTTTACAGCATGAGAATTTTGTATACCGTGGTTTTCATCATCCAAAATAATTTCCTCAAAACTATTTGTTGGAAAATTACCTTTTAAAATTGTACAAAAGTAAATTTGATAAGCACCAAAATCTATTGTGTTTCTTAATGCCTTCGACTTCATTGCTTTGCTCATGAAATTTCTTTGCAAGCCCCCCGTGCTAACAGGTTGAGTTCCAAATGTAGCCGCTGGACCACCCGTTACCATAGTAGGACCATCACCCTTAACGCTATGACTTTTGAAACTTGATTCGTCATCACCGGCTCCCATGATCGTCGACTCTTTTTTGTGGTCATGTCTAATGGTACCACCCGAATCATCCTCGCATGCCCAAGAATACCATTGCTCATACTCGTATTCATCAAAACATGGTAGAGTGTGGTACAAGCGATAATCCCTCTCACAAGCCATTTAGAGCCAGGAATTTAGCTCTGATACCAACTGATGTAGTGCGTGAAGCGATAACAAAGAACAAACACGTTGATTCTAAGAATACCCGCGAAGATCTTTTCCCAAACCCCCAAATTCGTCCCCAAAAGACAAGAATTTAAAAAAAGGTCAAACAATTATTTTATAAAACTCCAAAAACTCTCCCAATACAAATTACATGAGAACTTATATAGAGTTTTTATGATCAACTCAATGGACATAAATTAAAACAAAACTTAATGAACACTAAATGTGGATTTATTTCGTTACATAATTGAGTCGACACTTGATATTCCCGCATCAACTTACTTCGAAAATAACAACGGGTGCATGGAATCTTAGGTGATGGTGTTCTCAAATTAGTAGGATTTTCCAACAATTAATCAATGATTATTATTATTATGTTAAATAAAGTAAATCAATAACTGGATTTGACAATCTTATTAAATTAACATATTAAATTTTTGAAATAAATTATATTTTCTTCTAAAGAACATGCAATCAGGTGTTTATCATGCATGATGTGATGTATTATGATTAAGTGATTAACGTGTGATGTTTACTTATTTCATATACCACAATGGTGCGTAAGAGCATTCACATCCAAACCATCAAATTATACATACATTCCACTAAAAAACAACTCCTATATAAATATATTTCCACTAAAAACAAATACTTTTTCTCTCTCCTTTCAATTAAATAATATTATCATTACATTTTTCTCTCACTTCCACTCACAACCACTTTCAAAATATATTAAAAAATTATAACGGGTGAACAGTGTCCCTCCAAATATACAGATGAACAGTAACATTTTCTCTCTCCTCTACTCACAACCACTTTTTATACCCTTTATAATATAAAAACCCCTCCTCACATAATGTGATGGTTAGAATGTGAATGCTCTAATATGGTAGGAAACATAACATTTAAAGGCTTAGCCGAACTAAGGCTAGCCTCAAACTTCATACCAAGTTGGTTTGGGTTGAGTCAAATTTAAAATCAAGCTAAATTCTTAAACTCGAGTTTGGTTCCATTAAAAATTAAGTTGGCTTGCTCAACTTAATTTGGCTCAATTTAATAACTTATGTTATCATAATAGCCAAAAATAAAACTTACTTAGCTAAATGACCAAATATATAAGCTACACAATTTATTAAAATTTGCAAAGGCTTACCTTGCTTTTATAGAGTAGATGAACCCTTCACTTTTGTTTCTTAAAAAATGTGGGATAAAGGAACAGGAACAAATGGAATGCATGAATTATTTGAGAAAGCATGAGGCTCTTTTATATAGTCATTTCTTTGATCCAAAGTTTCTTTCTCATCCGATTTGATGTGGGATGGCAAAATGCAAAAAATTTAAAAGGTTTGAGGATATTTTAAATGCATTAAAGGAGTATACCTTGTGTTTTAATACTTGTAATTAAAACTCTTATTTTATTTTTGTAAAATTATTTAATCAATTTTGTAAAATAATGTATATGTGTGGGCGCTCAGGGGGCAAAAGTGAAATGGTACTAACTTTAACGTTATTTTACTAATTTCGTGAAAATAACGTTAAAAGTGACGGATGATTAATCATGCATCATGTGGTGACGTTGATAGCTGAAAGACACGGGGTACATGCACCAATCAGTCTCTGTTCAGATTGTTTGAGTGTTACGTATCTTAGGTCCAAGACTTGATACAAAACTACAATCGAGCCGGAGGTCTCACTGGAAGCAGCCTCTCTATCCCTACGGGGTAGAGGTAAGGCTGTCTACATCTACCTTCCTCAGACCCTATCTTAGCTTTGCTATTAGTGGAATTTACTGAGTATGATGATGATGATTTTAATTTTGTAAAATTATTTTATCATCCTCCTTACATACATTATAATATAGTATAAATAATTAAGATTTATTCATTTTCAAAACGCACATGTTTATTTAATTTTGTTTAAGCTTTTTTTTTATATATAACCTATTTCGACATTCGATGAAGAGCACTATTTCAAAAGGGTGCTACTTTCTACACCCCCTGTTACTTTTTTCACCCCCTCCTCTCACATACTTACAGGTGGGGCCTGCGTGGGACCGACAGTTTTCCTCTCAAAGGGGGGGGGGGGGGGGGGGGGGTTGTAATCAAGAAGGGGGGGGGGGGGGGGGGTATAGAATGAGCCTTTCAAAAAAATGTTAAATCAGACTGATTGATTAAACGGATAGAATTGAGAACTGTCCGTGCTTTTAGTTTGATTACTAGCTAATCTTCTATCTTCTATACCTAATAAATTAGTTACTGGTATTGCCATGTGTAGCAATTCTTTGAGTCCAATATTTTTTTTCTCGTTTCTCTTACTTTACTTTTTTGTGTTCTACTTCTTAAATAAAAAGGTTAATTAGTCATACGTAATTTCATTCTCAAAATATCATCTTATAATTTTTAAATATCCACTACTAATTATTAACTGTTTTATCATTCGTTTATTCAACATATGTAATACACCGATGTTGCCCCCTCGCTTTATCGGTTGTCCCATTTTTGGCCGATGAATTGCCGGCTCCCTTTTCATTTTTTAAAGCATAAACGTTGATTGATTATATTTTAACTTAAAAGTTATACTTTTAGCTAACACGGATAAGATTATGCGTTGTTCTAAAACAATGTAATCAACATTGATATCACACCACAATTGTTGTATTGATTCTTGTCTACAAATATCATGTTAAGAGATATTCCGAAAGTTTGTTTATCACTAAAACGCATATCTAGTGGATTATATTTACAATTCTATAACAAGAAGTGAATTACAATTAGGTAACACATAAGGAACTATCATTATTTCCCATTATATTATGTGTTGCAACAACGATCCAACAAGCCGGTTTAGTTCGTGTTGCCGCAGACTCGGATTATAAGGGTATATATGATATGACTAAAAACATGACACCAGAATAATTAGGATTGGGGTTGTCATTGCTAACACATCTGATAAGCTTGTCGTGTTCAAATTGATTGTTTAACTAGTTTAAATAAACATGTCGACTTGTTTAACCTTGTTAAAATTAAATTAAAAGTATTTTCTTATAAGGTTATCCTACAAACACACTTATAAGACTTAACCTTTGAACCCAATTATTATGCACATGTCAACTCGTCTAACTCTATTAGACTAACCATTAAAACTGAACTTAGTTAACAAACATATCAGTTCGAGTTGATATGTTTAACGTGTTTAATTAAACATGCCGGCTTGTTAATCCTTTAACAATTAGAATGAAAAAATATTTTTATATGGTCAACCCACCAACACGCTTACGACCGATTGTTTAACCATTCATTATAAACATGTCAAACCGTTTACAACCCATTATAACCTAACATGTTTATAACTTGGCAACCCGATGATAATGAGTTACATGGGTCATATTCAGATTACACGATTTTATATATGTTCGAGGGTTAGTACTGAAGTAAACATATTGGTTGTATTGAGGAGCATCAAGTCAAAACCGATACCAACTTACAAAAAAGGATACAACTAGTTGGTGTATATCATATATATGTAATGTGTGTGTATTTTTACATCATAACTACGAAGTAAAAGATTATAGATGGAGGTGTGTTGGAAAATGTAGTTGAATTTAACTTTTTACAAACTTTAAGCAAGAAAATTATTTTAACATACACTAGAAACTCAATAAATTAATACTCGATTATTTAATAAACTCTCTAAGATAATATTTTTTGTCGGTCCCGACTCGGGGATAGGGTGCTAAATTAATAATTCGCTAAAATTATAAGATAATACATTTTTTATAATTTCTTTAGACCCCATATAAAATATAAATTAATAATTCCTTATATATAGCATATTACATGAATGATTTATGAAGGTTTCTTGAAAAATGACTCAATTGTCTTTTGTTTTTTGTTGAAATCAATTTCCCCTTGAATCTCGTCTCTAATTTTCAAACTAATCAACTTTGTCTCTTATGGATTTTAATTTGTCCTCCATGCCCTCCATTTCAACAGATCCACTCTCTCCAAAACGCCGAAAATTTTTAATTCCATATCTTGCTTTGAACTTTCCAAGCCAACCAATAGAAAAAGTAAAGTCTTGAGTATCCATTGGATACATATCTTTCATGAACTTTTTCGCCTTCTCGATGATTAGTTCACCTGTCATATTCACATGTTCTTGATATTGAAGAATCCATTCATAGAGAGATTTTTCTAGGTCAGGAAATTTTGCCGGTTTGTGTCGCTTAACATCGCCTCTTTCGGGAGCAAGTGAGAGATACTCTAAAGACCGCTTAACTGTATTCGATATTGTCGCTTGACTCACCGGCAAACCATAGTTGCTATGAACCCATTCTTGCAATTGCTTTTGAGTGAGACTTGGATTATCCTTGTTGTGCTTGCATAATGCTCTTCGAATCTCGTCTGTCATTGTTATTTTTTTCACACCTTTAAGATGGGAAGCCATGTTGTGTGTATGATTTGTTTGTGTTAACCTATTTTGATCTTGTATTTATATAGAAAATATTTTTAATGTCCATAAAGTGATACATTGAACACAAGAAGCATAATAAGGTGGGAGATTGAAGGTTTCTTTCAAACTGGGCCGTTCATTTGATATACATGCATTGTATACAATAATTAAGTGGAAGCTTGAAAGGTGTTTGTAAACTAAGTATTCTACTATAAATTAATAAAATATAAATTAATATATAAATTAATAATTATTAATTTATCGATTAATTAATAACTCTTTTAATTAATAAATTTTGGTGGTCCCAAGTGTATTATTTTATAGAGTTTCTACTGTATGAGGTTATATTTACTAATTTGTGGGTTTGTGTTCTCCAAAGTTAAACCAATGAGATAAGATTTTTTTCTAAATAAACTAATGTGAACGAGATATGATGTTAGAACAAACCTTGAAATGAATAAAAGTAAAGAGGTAAACTCCTTTATGTTTTACTCTCACTCTTATGCTAGTGCATGGAGGTGCAAAATTTTCATATATACTCTGAAAAATATTATATATGCCCTCACAAAAACTAAGAATATCATATATGTTCTTACAAAATAGTTAAAATACCAAATATACCAAATTTATTAAAAACAATCTAATAAATATCACTTTACACTTATTTTTAACTTCTAAGTTTTCATATATGTTCATATTTTAATTTCATATTTTTATATAACACATTTTAAGCTTAAATTTATTTTTACTCATTTTTGCTTTTATTTTTTTTTCAATAAATAATAGTATTCTATTATATATATATATATATATATATATATATATATATATATATAGGTCAGGATTTAGAGAGAACGGTAAAAAGTGTGAGAACGATTATGGTGGTAACATGTGGCATTGATGTTAAATTACACTAAGGGGTAATATTGTCAAAAACCCACTCACATGAACTGGGTGTTCAAATAAAACGCCATAAAAACACCCAATTAAGAAAAACGCCATGAAAATACCCAGTTAAAAACACCATAAAACACTCAGTTCAGAAAAACGCCAAGAAAAAACTCGGTTGAAAATGCCATAAAACACTCAGTTCAGAAAAACGCCATGAAAAATACCTAGTTAAAACGCCATAAAAACACCTAGTTCAGAAAAACGCCATGAAAATACGTAGTCTAAAACGCCATATAACACCCAGTTCAGAAAAACGCCATAAAACCCAGTTAATTTTTTTCGAAAAGTATATCAATAGTATACTCGTTGGAAAGATAAAAAAAACGCAGAGTTTTATGGTGCATTTTTTTTCGAAAAATAATCACGTATAAAAAAGTTATTGTCGTTTAAATATGATGGCGGAAAATGGCATGTGATTAGCATGTGCACCTTTGTTTGGATTTTCCTATTTTACCCTTCCTGGTAGTTCCAAGGCCCTATTATTTACAAAAATGTCATCGCATCAATCTCAGCCACAAACCACTAAGATCTTGTGGCTGAGAATCGTTCTCACACTTTGAGGCGTTCTTTCCTGATCTTGTTCCTATATATATATATGGGAGTTGGCTACAAAGTCAATTTTCCCTACAAAGTGTAAAAAGTCATAAAACACCACAATGCTAACCATAAAACACACTCAAAACACACAAATAACAAAGTAAAGATTACTAAAACGCCATATTTGTGGGTTTTGTGTTGTGTTTTGGATGATAAGACTTTGATTATCGAATGACTAACATTAGTGTGTTTTATGTTGATTATCATGTTATGTTTTATATTGATAGTTCTACGATAGCGTGTTTGAAGTTTTTATGGATTGCTAGGGTTTGGATATTGTGTTTTAGTGATCTTCACTCAGTTATTTGTGGGTTTCGAGTGTGTTTTATGGCTGAAATAGGGGTGTTTTATGACTTTGTACACTTTGTAGGAAAAATAGACTTTGTAGCCAAACCTCACCATATATATATATATATATATATATATATATATATATATATAAGCTAAATAAATTAAGATAGAAAAGAATAAATATAATATTTGAAGTTAAATGTCATATATGAGATTTTAAAGTTATAGAAAAATAAGGGTAAAAGTGTATTTTATTAAATTGTTTTTAATGAATTGGGTATATATGATATTTCAACTACTTTGTAAGGGTATATATATGATATTTTGTAAGTTTGTAGGTGTATATATGAAATTGCCCATGTCTTTAAAAATCCAAAACTTGTGAATTCCCACAACCGACACACAAGTAGGGATGAGCATGGTACCCGTTCGGTACCAAACCGGTACCGGTACCGAAAGTACCGATACCGAAAATCCTCAAAAGTGGGTACCGGTACCGAATATACCCGGTACGGTACGGTTCGGTACCGATATTTTAGTATAAACCGGTAAATACCGGTACCGGAACCGTACCAGACCGGTACCGTACCGGACCGAAAATGTCAAAATTCGGTACCGAATCGATACTGAAAATGTACCTGATTCGATAAATTCGGTACCGGTACACGGTACCATTTGCTCATCCCTACACACAAGTTCGTAACCCAAACTCTCGGGCTCATGCAAACGAGTTTTGCTTGGAGTAGTACTCCTGTTGTACCATGTGTATGCCCTACATGTTATAACCAAGGTCATCGCCCCTCATAAAAAAACACCAAATATCAGTCCTAAAAGATAAAATCCTAATTAATGAAGACGACCATGCTGATTTCCTCTATGGTGGTGATGGTGGTTTACTAACCGTCACAAACATGTTATCACGACTTAACTCGACATCTGCCCCGTCAAAATGCATCGTCACTTTCAGCATCTTAGTCACTTTCGCCGAACGATAACATAGATTCAAAACCTTTTGTGGATCTTTAATAGTCCTCACATTAATAGCCTCCTTAATAGCGGTCTCGAATTCGTCGTATAGTTTAGGCGGTAGCATTGTTAAAGTCGTCCCTGAGTCAACGATCATGTTTCCTTTCAAGTCGCTAATACTTATTCGCTTATCGCCAACACTAAACCCTTCAAATGTCACATGATAATATGTTTTTGGGATTTTTTGGACTAGTGGAGTTGTGACAACATTTGGGCCAAAGTCAAAGTCCCCAAGAATCATTTTACTAGACTTATTTGAAAACTCATTTGTGAGAGGGTATGGGATCAAACAATACGACAACTTACCGGGCACTAACGTGCGTATTTGCGACACTAGAGAGTAGTCGCCACCGCCAAGCCCGACGATTCCACCCCACGTTGGTTGGAAAACACCGTCATTAGTAAAACTACAACCGAAAACTATATTCGGGAGGAGCCGATCACCTAACATGATGGTTTCGGTTGAAACAATACCCGTGCTAGCCGATCTGTCGGCGTAAAGCAATAAAAACTCGCATTTTTTTGTCCCTGAGCAATTAGTTGCGACCGTCACCATAACCTTGCACGTTTCGGATTCGCAATCAATAGGTTGATAGGTTGAAGAACTCTTTGAGTCAAAAAGTGGAGCCGTGTGCTTGTAACATTTAGTGCATGGCTTACACTGTATCCACGATAAGTCGCTACCGGTGTTGGCAATGGCCGACTTTTTGCGAAGGATTACCGTATGAAATGTTCAAGAGAAACTCCCCATGATCGGGGATTGCATCGGCTTGGTATGTCGACCCGTTTATATTACTTCTAAACTGTTTCGCGTTTATAAAAGATTGTTGCAAAGCATGTCCCATTCGTTGTGCAAACGACATGGAACGGTCGTAAAATGGGGAATCGACGGAATCGCGTGGATGAGATCGACACTAAAAGTATAATCGATAGCGACAGAACTAGTGGTGGTGTATGAAATGGTCAGTGTTATTGCGACTACTAGTGAGGAAAACGTCATTGTGTTAGTGACAACTTTGTGTTTTAAGTGAGGAATTGCATGCCATTTATATAGGGGGAAACAAATCAAATGAATTGATGTTTTCCATTTATATTTTTTTAATTTATAACTATTTTTTTAATTTATAACTAAGATTGTTTTCTTCATGAACATTGACTTTGTATTTCTAAAAATAACTAGTTGATTTTCCGACCCCGCGTTGCGGCGGGGATCCAATGTCTGCAAAACGCGTGCCGACAACGGCAAGCGGATACCGAATATCAAAACATAGATAAAAATGACGTAGTAACGATGGTTACTCCGTCCTAAAAACAATTTTAAATAATCTAATATATAATAGTAGGACCCACACTTCCTACACGTTGGAAATTCAGTTGTTTTCAGTTCAGTTATGACGTTACTAACATGTTAAAATATGGATGAGCTCGGTACCGGTAATGGCACCGAAAGTACCGATCCCGAAAATCATCGAATTTAGGTACCGGAACCGAAAATGCTTGGTACTATACGGTATGGTATTTGAAGGTAAAAATAAGTAAATACAGGTATGGTGCTAGACCGGTGTCGAACCGAAAGTAACGATTCTAAAAATGCCAAAACGTGGGTACCAAATTGGTACCGAAAATGATTTAGTACCGATACGATACCGGTTTGATAACAGGGTTTGATACCATTTTCTCATCAATAATTTAAATATCCAAGTTAATTTTACATATTACAATTCATTCATTACAGAAAAAGACAAAAAAGGAAAACAAAAGAAGTTTTGTAAATAAAACCTCATTCAAACGAAATACAATTTACTTACCACGTGTATGAAAAGCAATCTAAACGGTGCAGCTACTTGCGTTGTTGTGGCATGAGCTCAAACGTGATGTTAGGGATGAGCTCGGTACCAAAAACCCCGAAAGTGGGTACTGGTACTGAATATACCTGGTACGGCACTGGTACGGTACCCGTATTTGAGGGTAAAAACCAGTAACAAAATGTCAAAAGTCGGTACCGAATTGGTACCGGTACTGGTACCATTTGCTTATCCCTATATGGTGTTATTATTCATTTGGTTCTGTTTTTAATATATAGGTAATAGGTAATAACATATGGATGAGCTCGGTACCGGTAATGGCACCGAAAGTACCGATCCTGAAAATCATCGAAATTAGGTACAGGCACCGAAAATGCTCGGTACTATACGATATGGTATTTGAAGGTAAAAATAAGTAAATACAGGTATGGTGCTAGACCGGTGTCGAACCGAAAGTAACGATTCTAAAAACGCCAAAAGGTGGGCACCAAATTGGTACCGAAAATGATTTGGTATAGTAAATTTGGTACCAAATTGGTACTGATACGATACCGGTTTGATTATAGGATTTGATACCATTTGCTCATCAATAATTTAAATATCCAAGTTAATTTTACATGTTACAATTCATTCATAATAGAAAAAGACAAAGAAGAAAACAAAAGAAGTTGTGTATATAAAACCTCATTCAAACGAAATACAATTTACTTACCACGTGTATGAAAAGCAATCTAAACGGTGCAATACTTACGTTGCTACATGGTATGAGCTCAAAGGTGATGTTAGGGATGGGCTCAGTACGGAAAACCCGCAAAAGTCGGTACCGTTACCGAATATACCTGGTACAGCTCCGGTACGGTACCAGTATTTGAGAGTAAAAACCGGTACCGAAAATGTCAAAATTCGGTATTGAATCGGTACCAAAAATGTATCCTGTTTGGTAAATTTGATACTGGTACCGATACCATTTGCTTATCCATATGTAGTGTTACTATTCATTTGGTTGTGCTTTTAATATATAGGTAAATGTGTTAGGTTATGGTAAAATTTTAATGTATATCAAATCACGCAAGTTAAATGTGGTATAATTTTGTTAAATGTTTTTGCCTAGATGGAAACAATTCGTTATTGAAAATTCTTGCCTTCCAAATATGTCATGACCATTGATTTGGTAATTCCATCCGCCCTATAACCAAATGAAAACCCAAATTAACATCGCATTAGGCTAAAGGGTATGGGGTCATGTTTGGGACATGATTCGTCACGTAGGAACATGAATGGAAGGCTTTACCACCCCCTCCCCTAATCCACCATAGTTTGCATGGATTAAACCATGGCAACCATTTTTCAAGTAATCATTTCCTTTTTCTTTATATAAAGATAAATTAAAATAAATAAGGGGATAGTGGTTTGGGTCATGACCACGCCCTTAGGGTAGTGGTTTTGGATTGTGGATTAGAGGTGAGTGACATGTCACTGACGTGGAGGGTCATGGTGGTCATGAGGTCATGACCACACTTTATGGCCTTACCAGAGCATTCACATCCTACCCACTATCTATTTTTATGTCTAAATTTTAGAAAATAATTTGAATAAACCATCCAAAACACTATCTCATTTTTCTATAAGAGAGAATAGTTTAGAGAAAAAACAAACCTCTATATTTAGAATTTTTTATAACAGGGAATAATGTAGAGAAAACAAAAACAAACCTCTATATTTAGAGGCTCAAATCCAGACCTCTATAAATTATTGTGATTGTATATCAAAGAGAAAATATAATAAAATAAGTGTTTGTAGGTAAGATAAAGATAGAGATGGAATTTGTTATTGATTGTGTGGAATAAATAATAGTTCATCTGTCACACCCCGATATTTTAACCACAAACCGGTGGGCCCTGTGGGGAGTAACGTGACGTAGTTGATATCATCATAGACAATTAAACACAGTTATAGCACAGCGGAAGGCTTAGAAGGAAATTACTATTACAAACCGAATGTTCAAGTTCAAAATAATAATATACAGACGGTTGTAGAAAGGATCCACAGGCGAATCTAAATAAAATACAAAAAAATGTTTGACAGACTTTAAAGCATCTTAAGGACTTGCAAGATCCTCTATTTAACACCAAGTAGCTCCCAGCCTATTTGCGTGTAGTACCTGTCACTTAGTATTTTGAAAATACGTAAGTATACACTGGTAAATACAATTAACAGACTCATTTGAAAATGTTTAAACAAATTGGTTTAAGTGCACAAGGCACAAAAGATTCTTTTATAACTTGGGACAATTATGTTTATAATCTTGTATACAGATTTACATGTTTGTTTACAATTGGGGCCCGGTATAGAAGCCGAGACATGATTAACCGACACACCACTTATAAAACCCACAAAGGAGTTATCCCCAACAAAGGAGTTATCCCCAAATCGGTTTTTTTTTTTCAAAAAGCGGTTTCGGTTATTAACCGAACCGGTTTTTTTCATCCAAAAAGAAAACCAGTTTTTTTAATAACCGGTTTCGGTTACTAACCGGTTTTTCAAGTCCAAAACAATAACCGGTGTAACCAGTTGGGATCGGTTTTTAACCGGTTTTTGCCAAAAAAAACCGGTTTCGGTTATTAACCGGTTTTTCATACCAAGAATCCTAACCGGTCTATAACAGGCGGTTTGGTTATAAAACCGGTTCGGTTATAAAAAAACCGGTTAAAAAAAACCGGTTTCGGTTCTAAAACCGGTTTTTTTGTACACCTCTACCTACACCCCGTGCATAGGTCGTGGCCATTAGTATCTTAAATGAGCCGAGGATATCCAGGAGACGGTCGCATTAACCCCCAATGTTTATGTTATCAAACAATACAGATAAAACGGGTTATGCAGATTTATTAATCACAATCCGACCAAATGATCCCATACCCGACCAAGCGGTAATAATTTACCGTATCCTAAGCCCGTATAAGGGAAAATAAGTTAAAAGTATTTACCTGAGTTTTAACTTTGATTTCTAATGCAAGAGTTATCTACTCAGCCATATAATTTACTTAGACTTGTGAAGGTAGCTTTTACTGGGGCTTCCTAGTCTGGAATGAAGGTAATATTAACCTATTAGAACACTAACAGGCCTTATTTAAGTCGTAGACTTAGACCGGTTAGTTTAAAGAATGATTAACGGTACGAAACGCTAGATTAAGCGATGACCGGAGTGGAATGTAATTTAGACCCTACAAGTATGGGGACTTGTATAATATGGGTGATTTAAATACATTCTGGATTTTGAAGTTTAAATGATAAGGTTAAACCCGTTTCGGTTAATTTATGTAAACTAGTCACATAAACCGAACCGAATGCGTATAAGCATTAGCGGGTAACCGGATGAGTCATATATAAGTTCCATATGTTATTATGCTTAAAATATGTTATGACATCAGTAGAATATCAACATATATGCCTATAAAGGTTTTAAAACCGAATTAAGCCTCATAAGGGCATTTTGGTCATTTTAGGATTTATAAAAGGGGTTTGCATGTAATCTGAAGTTTTGGTCACAATCATTCTGTAAAAATATTTAATTTAAGATATTATATCAGTAGGATATCAAACATATGTGTGGTTTATGCTTTATGGCCAAACTATGCATCGTAGGGGCATTTTGGTCATTTCACACATAGTTTTAGGGATTTATTTGGGATTCTGAGTTCATGACTTATACCTACTGTAAAAATATTTAAAATGGTTTATAAAATCAGTAGGTAACAAGTCTTGGGTGCTAAGTATGGTTTAGAGCCATACTATGCACCTAAATAGCGTAAAATCGGAAAATGACGATAATTTCGAAGTTTATGAAATTCTGATGTTATGACCAACTTTGAATAAACAAAATACTTTATTTTTCATAACATATCAGTAGCAAAAATGTTTTGCATGTTTATTATGTTTAAAACCTATTTTATTTGCAAAAAGAGTATTATCGTCATTTATAAACTTTGTACAAGAATTTGAAGTTAAAGTCAGTATATAATCTGACTTAACAACCCAATAATTCCTAAATATGATACCACAATAGTAGGTAAAGTGTTTTATATCAAAATTATGTTTAAAACTTGATTTGCATGCAAAAGGGCATTTTAGTCCTTTTAAAAGCATGTTTTACGATTAATTATATAAACTTAGTTTATGACCAGAATGTTAATGTCAAAATATGTTAAATATGTTTACTAATCAGAATGTAATTCATTTGCATGCTTGATTATGTTTAAAATCTCATTTTTGAACAAAAAGGCATAATAGTCAACATTAAGCATAATAATGGAAACAAGTAAATAAACTCAGATTACTATGGTGTTGTTTGTTTTTGAAGAGGTAAAAGGTCTGCAGTCTGGGGACCACATCTACAGGCAATTGCAGGAGAAGAGGTGGACCAAAGGTCTGCAGTCTGCAAGGAGAAGAGTGTTTGTTTTTTTACTTATACAAAAACCCCTTCTTACAACACACACACAACACTCCTCTCTCTCTCTCTGCCTTCATCTACCACCGCTTCCACCTTTTCCCCCAAATTCTCACCACAAAATCACTACAATCTGCCCAAATCTCGATCGGTAACAACCGAAAACATTCTCCATCTTTTCGTCATCATCAACGTCACCCACCACCGCAAACCCACCACCACCACCGCACCACCTCCGCCATAGCACCACCGCCATCACAACACCGCCATCAAAACCCACCACCATCGTTCCTGCCGCTCTCTCTCTCTCTCTCTATGGTCTCTCTCTCTCTCTCTCTCTCACTGATCTCTCTCTCTCTTCTTTCTCTCTCTCTACAGTCTCTCTCTCTCTCTACGGTCTTTCCCTCTCTCTCTCCACCGATGATGATGGTGGTGGACTCTGTAGCTCCGATGATAGTGGTGGTAATGTATCAGGTGGCGGTAGTGGTGGTGGTTCTATTTTCTGGGTTTTGTTCTGTTGACGGTGACGGTGGTGGTGGTGACAGTGGTGGTGAGGATTGACGGTGATGGTGGTGGTGAGGATTGACGATGACCGTGATGTGGTGGAGGTTGAAGAGGAGAGGAGAGAAGAGGTTTGAAGAGGTTTAAAGACATGGGTATAAATCTGCTTGAGGAAGAGGTGAGGCAGAGGTAAAAGGTCTGCAGATCTTCAAGAAAACAAACAAGCTGCAGGACCCTTATGTCTGCGCGCGTCTGCGCGACGCAGACATAAGTGCTCAGAAGAGCTTTTACCCAAAAAAACAAAACCACCTATGTGACCATGTAATATAACCTCAGAAGGTTATACTACAACATAATATGGTCACAAAGGAACCTTAATGCATAATGAAAGTATGCTAATTCGGGTCAAAACTGAAAGTCAAAGCAAAAGTCTAGTTTTGCGACTTTCGGTTGCGAACCGAGCTTAAACTTAGAATTGTCGGGTTGAACATGTTTATATATGTTCTAATAATATTTACTAAGTTATTAAAGTGATATAACACATTTTATAAGTTTTACATTATCAGATTTGAATTATTTTAAAAAAACTGACCCGTTTGACTTTTTATTTTAATAACTTTGACCCGACAATTAACTAAGTAAATGTGATAATTAGGAGGTGCCCTTTTGAGGGATAAACACCTACCTAATTACGGTCACGTAGCCATATTCGCCTCAAACCATGGCTGGACCGTTAAGATCTAAACCGAAAGTCAAAGCCTTTTAGCGGAAACTTTGACTTTCGGCTTTTAAAAGCTTAAAAACCGAAAAGTAGAGGCTAGGGACACTTACAACAGGTCCTAGCTCGAAGATTGAACTAAGGGGAGTCTCCTTTATGATCAGGAATCTCCAAGAATGCCAAAGTAATTGAGAAAGATGAGAAAATGAGAGGTGCAAGGATAAATGGCAACCAAAGGGGTCTATTTATAGTGCAAGGGGCTTGCCCAAGATCATTCCATGTGTTCTATGATGTTCTAGGATGTCTCCAGGTGTCCCTAATCGAGTGTTGAGAAAGCATGCGGCCCCTTGAATTGAAGGAAGTGGTTTTGGAGTGTTATGTGTGGTGATCAAGCAAAAATTCGCCCAGATACAAGGTTTACGGACCGCAAACCTGTACCCCACACGGTCTGCAAACCTTCTGATCAGCGAAAATTTTCTTGAAAGTTGTCAAGTTTGGCCCCTTAACTTGTATAATCACATATATGGTCTTGTAACTTGTAAAAAAGCCAATTTTAGCCAATGTTAGGCATACATGGGAGTGTGAACAAATATCATAAGGCTCCCGGTTCGTCAAAAGATCACCCGGAGGTACTAGTTTCTATAATTGACGCTTTTAACCCTTCTTCGTGCAAATCTTGCACATATCATCATGTAACGGTATCAAAACCCTTCATAGCCAATATCAAGTATTCCCGAGAGTATGATTGAACATTACGAAGCCCCGGGTTCGTTAAAAGGTCACTCAGAGGTAAGAATTAACATGTTAACACTTTTAACCCTTTTGTTACCCTAACTTTCAATTGTTTTCACAAACGGCTTCTTGTGTCCAATAATTGACTCGTTTAAGAATACGAACATTATGTAAGGTCACTCAGAGGCATAGTTTAAGCATGTTGACACTTTTAGTCCCTCCGCATACATCTTTTCACTGTTTGTCAACTTTAGTCCTTCATAGTCAACTTTTTACACAATTAGGGTTAAGGACACGTGTCGTCACATCATTGGACACGATTTTATGAGGTGTTACATCATCACCCTTCTGAACTGAGAAAGCTATTAATTATGTGGAATTTGTTTTAAAGTCACCAGGTGGAGGACCACTATTAATTATGAATTCATCGATGCGGCAACACCCATGCTTTGTGTTTCTTTTAGCGTCGTGTGTTTTTTTATTTAAGTTTTTTTTTTCTGGGGTCCTATATGATGACCGGGATACTTTGTATTGGTATTGTGAAATTTTGTTGGAAATACTTGATACATGAATGGTGGTGATATAGGGATCTAGACCTGCATAAACATTAGTTGATTCCCTTAGAAACAAAATGGACCAATACAATTATGAGGACCGTTTCGGGTCTCCGAATGCCCCGACCATTCAGATGATCACCATATCATGTGCGGAATCCATGTATGATGTTGACAAACACAAGAATACACCGATTAAACCTTGATTCTATTGATAAATTCGTAGTACATAACCGAGAATCAATTTTGGCAGAGTTTCCCCTCTAGATCCAAAAGTTTTTCAAATGAGAGCCCAAGTGCCCTATTTATAGGCCCCTCCTGTCACACGAAACTACCTGGACGACAGGTCTCTGTCGCACGAAAGGTAATTGGCTGGTCCTTTCGCACGAAAGACTCATCAAACATTCATTTCTGACCTTTCGGTGCGTTAAACCATCTAATCTATACAATACAATATTACAACTAGACACGACACGTGGACGTAGGCTGCAGACATATGTACTCACAGACTCCCCCTTGGATGTTGTCGCAATCATGTTTGGTCTTCAACAGTTAGAACGACTGCATGGATAATATATTTATAGATGTTAAAATCATCCAATTTCATCAATTGAAGGTCCAATTAGGTTCATATAAGTGCCGATTAACAAGATTCCATGTTCAATTTTAGATTTTACCGGCTAGATTTGATTAAATCTGAGTTTTTATGTTCTTATTTGCACGACACGGTATAATACATACAATATGGTCCAAACTTGTCTCATACCTTTCCCATTTCGAGTGTTGTGCTAATCAACACTTATAGGAGTAAATTTTGGCAGCACTTCGTTTAGAAATCACTTGAATATCAAAGAAAAAACTTGTGTTTCTCTGATAGTATTTTTGAGCGACAGGTGACTTATGAACGACAGGCTCTAACTATTTATACCTGTACACCTTTCGTGTGAAAGGTGATGAAACTGGTTAACAGCGAGAGGCAACCTTTCGTATGAAAGGACATCCTTTCGTGCGAAAGGTCAATTTGTTTTACAAAATTTTCAAACTTTTCAACTTTAAACATTTTTAATTAGTTTCAAACACCCACTCGAATAACCAAGTCCAAATTAATGACATTGGTTATCCGATTTGTCGACCAAGTCCAAGTTAATGACCTTGATTGACCCGATTGAGAACCAACTGACATTTTTCAATCAATTTTCAAACATTTTCAAGTTTCAATTTAATGAACTTGTCAAACTTTCAAACTTTTTCTTACTCTTACTATTATGCTAGTGCATGGAGGTGCAAAATTTTAATATATACTAAAAAAAAATAAAAAAATATTATATATGCCCTTACAAAAACTAAAAATATCATATATGTCCTTATAAAATAGTCAAAATATCAAATATACAAAATTTATTAAAAACAATCTAATAAATATCACTTTACACTTATTTTTTAACTTCTAAGTTTTCATATATGTTCATATATTAATTTCATATTTTTATATAACATATTTTAAGCTTAAATTTATTTTTACTACTTTTTGCTTTTATTTTTTCCATAAACAATAGTATTCTCCATATATATATAATATTTAAGCTAAATAAATTAAGCTAGAAAAGAATAAATATAATATTTGAAGTTAAATGTCATATATGAGATTTTAAAGTTATAGAAAAATAAGGGTAAAAGTGTATTTTATTAAATTGTTTTTAATGAATTGGGTATATATGATATTTCAACTACTTTGTAATGGTATATATTATATTTATAATTTTGCAGGGATATATATGATATTTTGTAAGTTTGTAGGTGTACATATGAAATTGCCCCTATCTTTAAAAATCCAAAACTTGTGAAATCACACAAGTAGCGATGAGTATGGTACCCGTTTGGTACTGAAAGTACCGGTACCGAAAATTCTCAAAAGTGGGTACCAGTACCGAATATGTCCGGTACGGTACGGTACCGGTATTTTAGTATAAAAACCGGTAAATACCGGTGACGAACCGGTACCGTACCGGACCGGTACTGAAAATGTACCCGATTCGATAAATTCTGTACCGGTACCATTTGCTCATCCCTACACACAAGTTCGTAACCCAAACTCTCGGGCTCATGCAAACAAGTTTTGCTTTAGAGCGTGGTTTCTATTAACTTAACTAGTTAACTTACCCTCACTTGATATGGTTTCGTATTGACAAATTATGAGATGTTATAATTGTTGCCATTATAACTTTGATTGTTATTAAGTAGTTTATTTGCATATAAAAAGCCATTTAAATGAAATATAAAAATGTTGAATGGATTTTTGTTTAGTCAATAAAAATGTGCTTGTCATTCAAAAAAATGTGCTTGTTGGTTCAGTTTTACTAATACACAAAATACCAAATACGTTAAAACACAAAGCATACTAATAATACACTTTACAAGACAAAAGGGACTAAAAATATAGATAAAAATTAGAGAGAACTCTTAACATATTTATTTTCATTTCAAGAAACTAAAAGGTCTCTTGTTTGTTACCAAACATCTCCTTAATATAATTTTTCCACTGTTAGCAATAGGGTTGTTCATTTTTATCCAAAACCCGAAACCCGATCCGAATTCAAAGCCACCCAAATCCGAATTAGTGAATACCCGAAAAACCCGAACCCGAGAAACTCGAACTTTAAATGGTTCGATTATCGGGTCACTTTTTCCTGGCAAAAAAACTCGAACAACCCGACCCGAATAACCCGAAACACAAAACCCGAACATTTATTGTTTTTTTTCTTTCTTATAGAAGTGTTTAGATTTGAAGTCTTTAATAGATGGAACACTAAGTTTTAGGATTTTTAACTATTATAATAGCATATTGTCAACTAATCTTTGAACTTTGATGATATTTTTAAAGTATCAATATGAATTTTTTTGATATTTTGTGAAAAAAATATTTATTTTCATTTTACATCTAAATCCGAAATCCGAAAACTGAATAACCTGACCCGACCCGAACCAACCCAAACCCGACTAACCCGAACTTTAAAATGGGTCGGTTATCGAGCCAATTTTTTCCCAGGGAAATACCTGAACAACCTGACCCGAAAAACCCGAAACCCAAAGAAAAAACCCGATGAACACCTCTTTAATATAATTTTTCCACAAATGACCAAACACAAAAAATGATGTCAACTTATGATGTTGTACCCTATGAGACAGATGTCAGATGTATACTCTAAATAGAGACGTGTAACGTGTTTTAAGCATCCATATTCAATGCAACCTTCAACCAAGTCTAACTCCTATTTGTGCATCTTATACATTTTATTGTGCACTCTTTTGTACATTGTTTCGAATGACAACTTTAACTAGTTATTATGCACCTTGCAAAAAAGCATACTAGAATTTGGAATTATTAAAGCGATAACGTTTAACTAGTTATTATGCTCCTTGCAAACAAGTATACTAGGATTTGGAATTATTAAAGAGATAACGTCTTTGACTAATGTTGTTTTTTCATCTTGTAAAGAAAAAAGTATAATTTGAGAAAGTCAAAAACCCGAATACGGTATGTCTTATGTCCGACGATAAATTTGGTTCTACCGGTTTAAAACGTTAAACCGTTTGCATTATCTTAAAATTTAATTTTAATAAAATACGATATTAAGGCAATAGTTTCTTCCATTCTAGAAAATTGTTGTCCACCTTGTCCAATGTAATATTGTTTATAAGTGATAAAAATGCTCTTAAAATACTTAACATTTTACAAGAAAATAGTTGGTTTATAGATAAAACCATGATCAGATATATAAATCCTAATTGAGATTGGATTATATTTTGAGATGAATTTGTATTTTGTAGAATTATAGGGTTAACTAGTAACCCAATTGAACCGTCTAGTATAGTGTACAACCTGATTCAACTGGTTGAACTATTTCAGAGCCCAACCTGGTATGATTTAAAAACCGATTTTTAAGACACTGCCTTTGGTTGATTATATTCATTGATTGTTAAAGCGCGTACATATATTGAAAATTAAGGTGTAATGCGGGCAAAAAACAGACACACAGACTATGTTATATATGCAAACATTTGTTTTTTTGTATTATTTAGACTTGATGAAACATTATTCAGGGACATATATTTTGTCACAAGATCTTGAAAGGAAATATCAATATATTTCGAATGCAATTGTGATGGTTAATTCAACCAAGCTACAATTACAAAAGTCTAGAGTTGACCATTTTGATTCACTTTTGTATGAAGTCAGATCTTTTTGTGAAATTAATAATACTGAAATTGTTGGCCCAGACGGATCAAACACAAACACGAGATATTTAGAGGAGGGGTAAACATGCGACTCTTTCTATTCAATCAAACGAACACAACGAACTTACAAGGAAAATAGACAAATAAAACAATAACTTAGACCCTTACTCACTACTACACACGGGTATCAACTACAAAGTTTTGCTACGGAAACAAGTCCGTCGCAACTTTGCTACGGATTAGCTATGTATTCGCTACGAACATATTCTGCTACGGTTTAGCTACGAATATTAGTTCTACTAAACTTCCTCTACAAGACATTAAACCTTTCCTAAAGCTATTACAATATAGTTAACTAAATAAGTCAAACGATTAACTAATTTAAATCAATCTTTCATTTTAGCCCTTCAACTTTCAACTCATATAAGTTTAAGGAATAACTTTCAACATTCCCCTTTAATTCTAAAACTCGACTCAAACTTTCTTGACTTTGTACCACCAGGGTCTTGAATCCTCAACAACATTCTCAACTCTTCAATTTTAATCATTGGTTTACTCTTTCTTTTTAGTTGTTTGTAACAAACTTGTTTAACAAGTACTTTACGCTCATTATTTAATCCATCCACATTCATCTTAGATGCAAATTCATTCTTCACTTTTTTTCCTTGAACTTTTCTATCTTCATGTATTTTTTTGCATTCCTTGTTCAACTGACTTTGACCCAAAACTCGCAGATGGGTTAGTCTTTCTTTCTTTATCAGACCATGTTGGGCTTTTCTTTCTGACTATTCTTCTGAACTTTTCATTCGAGTTTTGATTTTTCTTCAACAGATGCTCGATTGCTGACTTTCGTATACGATTCTAAATGTGTAGATCTATTAGTTGCATCCTTCCTTTCATTCAATACTTGATCCTTTCTCTCATCATCTTGATCAGTAGCAGGTTTCTTGCTTTGCTGTTGCTTACTAGTCTTAACAGTTTCTTCATCTTCAAGGCTGTTTGAGTCACGAAAACATACCTGACGATTTACCTCCTTCTTTTCTTCTTCTTCCAAAGCAATTCTTTCTTTTTCTTTATTCGGTTTTTCCTTTTCTTCACTTACCAAAACAAGTTGCAAAGCTTCTTATTTCTCTGCAGCTTCTTGAACTTTCTTCTTACGTGCTTGTTCTTTTTGAACAATTGCATCCAATCTTTCTTTCTTTCTTAACGATCTCATTCAATCTTTCTTTCTCAATGGCTTCTTGGGCTGTTTTTTTCCTGTTCTTCCTTTCGTACATGATCAATTCCAAGAAACTGAATCTTCAAAGTAGGGATGAGCAAATCCCGATCCCGTCTCGATCCCGAAAATCCTGATCCCGAATTTCGCCAAAACTAGGTACCGAAACTGATACCGAAATATGTCGGTACGGTATCGGTATGGTATTGGTACGGTAGCGGTATTTGAAGGTAAAATTCGGTATTTTACCGGTACCGATCCCAAAAATACCGATATCGAAAATGCCAAAAGGTGGATATCGTTTTCGCTACCGAAAAAATCGATACGGTACTTTCGGGATCGAAATCGGGATGGTATCGGGACGGGATCGGTATTTGATACCAAATGCTCATCCCTACTTCAAAGCATACCATACTTCCTTAGAATTCACGAATATGCCTATTTATACCAAGATGTCTTCCGGTAGGGTTTGGCATATGTACCCAATGCGGTGTACATCTTCCTTGCATCTATAGCTACGCTGATTGTAGGTTTAATAACATCCCAAAAGCCATAGTCTTTCAGAAATCCCTCCATCTTGATCGACCATACTCTGTAGTTCAATTTCGTCAATACTGGAAGTTCCTGAGTCACCATCGTGTCTTTTCTATCTTTTGTTTCTTTTCTAGTTTGCTATTTTTAGTTTAGAACCGGTTCCCGATCCCGAAACCAATCTCCAATAAATAACCAAACAACCCAAAAAATATTACTTTCTTACAATCAAACCCGCTTGCTTCTACAATACAATCGATCCCGAACAACTACAATAATTAGCAAACTTTCTGCTTGGTCTTGCGATCACCACTGCTTATTAGTTGCAACACAACAATCAAATTGTCTTCCAAACACTTGCGAACCAGAAACTTGCTGCAGAAACCTTCTTCTTGGTCCTAACACTTGAACTCGATCAACGGCTAGGGTGGCGGTTGTAGCAACAGTTCCTGACGATGTTCAATGGTAGTCAAAACTGCTTTGGCAACAAAACAACAGTGGTTGCTATTGGTATTAATCCTTAGCGGTGACTGCTCCAATTGCCGTCAGTGGTGTCTTCATCTTATTCGCTCTTAAATCTTTTTGTCAATCAATCGATCTTTCAGTTCCGCTCTGCTACCAATTGTTGCCCCAGACGGATCAAACACGAACACGAGATATTTAAGGACGACAAACCCGCAACTCTATCTATTCAATCAAATGAACACAACGAACTCTCAAGCAAAAATGACAAATAAGACAATAACCTAGACCTCTATTAATAGTTCTATTAAACTTTCTCTCAAAGACGTGAAACCTTTTCTAAACTTATTACAATATAGTTAACTAAATTAAGTCAAACAATTAACTAATTTAAATTAATCTTTCACTTTGGCCCTTCGCATTTCAACTCATACAAGTTTTAGGATTAATTTTCAACAGAAATGGCGAACATGAACAATGCTTATATAAATAGAAAAGTCGAAGAGACAAAGAATTGACATTACAATCACCATTATTATATGTATGATTGTTTCAACACAATGCTGGATATGCAAATCTAATGGTTTGGTGATCATTTTAAAAACTTACCATTACGTGTATATGTACTTTGAGTTCATATGATAATTTTCAACAATTTAACATGCCAAAGATCCTAAGCTTGGAAGACGTATCCAAATGATTTTGATTATGATGATAAAACAAACTTAAGTATGAAAACAACAACTACATTGATTATATGAAAGTAGATAAAAAATTTGCCAACTTGAATGATATATCTATTCTTATATATAATATTGCGTTTATTGAAGTTATCACCAGTTTCCTCTGTTGCAATGACTCATATTCATTTGTCTAGCGTTTATTGAAGTTATCACCTGTTTAAGCTGTTGCAATGACAAGTGTTCAAAGATGTTTTTCTAATAAAGCATGTTTTTTTTTTTTTTTGAGAAGTAACCTTCATTAACAACCACCGACCCAAACCGGGCCGGAGAAACCAAACAAAACTACATACTTACATATTAACAAAGGACGGAATCGTATAACTAGATAATGATGAATATATAAACGTTTCTTTCCTTTACTACATCAGAAAAGAGTTATTTATTAATGTTTCGGTAGAAGTATAATGGGTCTTTTTCAAAAGATGAAAACTCATAAAACGACTATAGAATACCAATATATAATACTTTTTATTTCTAAATGCACAGAGTTTTTGTTTTTTGTTTTTTTAATCTTTTTAATGATGTTTTATTTTTATTTTATTTTTTTTATCTGTTAATGATGTTTTATTTTTATTATATATTTTGTGATTACATTCTATATCTCATTTATTTTTCAGTGAAATTGCATTGCATTACATTATATTTGGTAAACAGTTAAAAGGCCAAGGAGGCAAATCTTATCATCCCGACCCCAATGTAGTACTTCGCTTTGATACGTCGTTGTACTATATGTTCCTACTCATGGTGATCATCTATCCTTTATTTAATAAAGGAATATTTATTGTGCTACTTGCATATTCATTTTCTTTTTAACCTTTAAACAAATTCTGGTCACTTAGGTATATTTATAAGCAAAAGTCATTCATGTCTGCGATCGCATACAATACTAGTGACTTGGCCTGTCAGGCCGTAACCAATTCCAGTGAAAACCCACCGTTTGAAGCCCACCGTGGAAAACCCATGGCTTGCGCATGACATTTTATCATAAACAGGACTCCAACCGGCAACCTCCCCTAGAGAAAGTCATTCGGATAAAAGCTGTCGTATTTGTTTTTATAGTTTTCTCGTCATGACATATTTTAGTAATATAATATAACATTTATAATTTCGAATATTGCGATTCTAAATAAAGTTGATTTGTTTTCTTTACCGTGAGAAACAAACCAATACCTTTCGAACAACACCAGTACCGCATTCGTTTTTAGGTTGCCTCGACGTGACGGTAAATATGCTATAGCGAGTGCCGGTACAGTAACAATAAGTTACGAAATCGAACTGATACCGGCCAAACAACATTGATATCGGTGCTGATATTCGTTTTTGTTGTCTTCGAACGATGTAAAACACATGTCAATATCTTTTCGGGCACACCTTTTTAGACTGTTGTATACCAAGCGCTAATATTATATTGGTAGCGTAACAAACCGAACCGATAATGTAATGAACCAAACTGATAATGACTGAAAACTCATTGCAGAGACGGAAAATCCACTAGTTTATATTTAAACATGTATAAGTACGATATATGTATAAGTAAAAAGCGTAATTTTCATGTATATGTACGACACTTGATCCAAAAACCTTCAAAGGGTGGTGAATTGGGTAACGGTAAGCACCTGATTCTCATCTATCAGAGGTTTTAGCTCTTAATTTCTCACATTGGTTTCTTACCATAACATTTGGAAGGTCACCAATCCAACACAAGTTACGATTTACCTGATCCGATGGGTGTTCTCGTGTTTAAAAAACGACAATTCACCTATTGAGATCTTCTAGTTTCTAAATTACTTCAAGTAATAGATTATTAATAGTTGACATGGTAAATGCTCATATTTAGTTTATGTTCGGTCATCTGTTGATCCTCCAAGACCTTATTTTCATTTGCAATATTTACTTTATGATTATAAAGCATTTGAGATTAAAAGTTACACTTTTCTAAGAAACATAATAATAATAATTGTGCACTTGAAGCCAGCTAAGAGGAATCTGGAGGTACGAGAGACAGATGTTGATCGGGCGTAGGCCAAGTCAATAATTATAGTATCTTATCTCTATTTCACACTCATTTTCCTTTCCTAAATAATAATATAACGCTACTTATTTTTCCTCCACGATATTGCAAAAAGCTTGTATGTTGCAAAATAAAAGAATGTATATAATTAAAATATAAAAAAATATCAACACTTGTTAGACAACAATGGTAGCCTATCGACCTGCATAAGGTAGTAGAGGCTTTTATTAACGTAAAATAGTGATGACGATGACAACAACAATAATATTAATATTAACTAGCGGTATCAAAACATGCGTGTTGTGTTTGGACGCAATGGTATCCGGCATGTATTTGATGGAACAAGTGTTTTTTTTTTTTAACTTTTGAGATTTTTTTTTTGAAAAAAACTTTTGAAAGGTCTGGTTATCATGGTTCTCATAATTCAAGGTGCCTCTCATTTTACCATATATATATATATATATATATATATATATATATAGGGTGAGGATAATTTCAGAACGCATAATATGTATTCAAAACATCTACCCAAAATAAATAAAGTAGTTGTTATTGTCTTACACAGCTAAAACCATAAAACTATTAAACAGAAATTTAGTTACTTGAAGCAAAGATTTTGTCACGTTCAGCCGAGCTGAACTCAATCTTCTCCTTTACGGTGTTTAGAGCATCTTTCAGGAAAGAGAAGGCTAAGTCATCAGCTCGGGACTGTTCCTTTATGTGATTTAAAGCTGCGTCTCTGAAACTTGATGGTGGTTCTTCAAGTAGTCTTTCCCACATTTCTTGGTTTTTCTTGATTTCTTCAAAAATCTTCCCCTGCACATCAAGAATCAGATGAGAAGAGGTGACATCGGTGCTTATTTCTGTCAACGTGCGAGTTGACAATAACTCTTTTATTGCAAGGTTTTTGATTTTTTCTGAATCTTCAGATGCCATTTTTGTTGGTCTGTTGTGTGTGTTTTCGTGTTCTATGTCTTAATATGAAAGGTAGTTATATCTGGGTTTTTTTATATTAAAATAGTTAATTTATTATGTAGGTAGGGTGGTAAGTTTAGTAGTATTTTTGGTAAAATTGGTCATTACATGTCAAATTATAGTCACATCGGTAATAAATTCATTTTTTATATAAAATAGTTAATTTTTATTTATTTTAATTACTAATTCATATTTTTTTTTTTGGCATTTTAGGACAAATTTACATAAAAGTATTAGCAACATTTGTTTCAAAATCGCATATTATTCGAAAACGAATTCGCAAACTAAATCTTAAACACCATTAACTTTTTTGTTGAAATCGCATGTGTATAAATGATGAATTCGCAAATTGTAACAGATGATCAAACATTATTAACTTCTTTGAAATCGCATGTGTATAAGTCATGAATTCGCACACTATAAGACATGTTAAACATTATTGCTTTTTCTTTAAATTCGCATGTTATAATATGTGATTTCGCACACTTTAAAAAAACACAACCTTTCTTTTTGTCTGCAATGTTTTTTCGCACGTCTTATATGTATTTTGCATATTTTTTATAATTCACATCCTGCATCATCTTCTTCGATAGACGTTCTATCGATTTGTTGTTTTCTTGAACTTCCAAAATTAGAAGATAATGAAATCGCAGAAGGAGTTGATGAATAAGAATATATCGATTTTTGATTACTTGTTGGATTTTCGAATACGATTTTGAATAAGAATAGATCGATTGTGAGTTTTTGTTTGCTGATTATCAGGGGTTTTTGATTTCGTAATGGACGATTTTAACCTTGGTGGTTTCATATATATATATTTTAATTTGATTAATTTAATAGTTAAGCAGGGGGTTTAAATGAGATGATCTGACGGTTGTGGTTATAGTGTACATAATGTACGATTAGGCGTATTGTATGATAACCGGCCTATATATATATATATATATAGAGTGGGGATCATACGGAAAGTGTGTTTTTCCTAGAAAGTCTAGGAAGCGATCTGGGTCATCCAACGGGTGTGTTTAATGGTTGAGATCATCTTGGTGGCATTTTGGTAATATGTGTTTCTTAAAAATAGGATTATTTAATTAATCAATGGTAGATATGTCATTTAGCTTGTTTTAAATATGGAAATAATTGTCATTCCATAACCACCCAACATTTCTTGCGATTTTTCTCTCTCTCTCTCTCTTCCTTCTATCCTTCATGAATAAACACATCGTATTAATCTGCTTGCTGTTAAAACACAACGTCAAGAAATCCTCCAGCATTACCAGCATGGATGGTAAAACACAGCGTATGAATCTGCTTGCTGTTAAAACACAACTGTGTGAATCTGAATGCTAAAACACAACTGTATGAATCTGCTTGCTGTTAAAACACAACTGTATGAATCTGAATGCTAAAACACAACTGTATGAATCTGCTTGCTGTTAAAACACAACTGTATGAATCCGCTTGCTGTTAAAACACAACTGTATGAATCTGAATGCTAAAACACAACTGTATGAATCTGCTTGCTGTTAAAACACAACTGTATGAATCTGAATGCTAAAACACAACTGTATGAATTTGAATGCTAAAACTCAACTGTATGAATCTACTTGCTGTTAAAACATAACTCTATGAATCTGAATGCTAAAACACAACTGTATGAATCTGCTTGCTGTTAAAACACAACTCTATGAATCTGAATGCTAAAACACAACTGTATGAATTTGCTTGCTGTTAAAACACAACGTCAAGAACATTTTGGTGGTTTCCAGACATAATTAAAAATCAATACAGACCAGATAATAGTAAACAGAAAAAGAAGTGTATTTGCCATATCCGCAATCAAGAATTGTGTTTGAAGCCATAACTATCTCTCACGTAAAAAATGATTTACGAATAAAGTTAATCAAGATTGTGAAAGGAACGAATGAGAATTTGATTGATATTTACATCTGGTAGTAATTCGCAAATCATGGAGAATCAGTTACCATAAATCGTGCATAGTTAGTTATTGAGATATAAATTCCAAAATTAAAATAAAATGTCAAATTACACAATTGCCCTTTTAGTTAAAATCCTTCAATGCCACATGTCACGTTCTGATTGCTTCCTAGACTTTCTAGGAAAATAAGGCTTTCTACCCAACTCCTACTCTCTCTCTCTCTCTCTCTCTATATATATATATATATATATATATATATATATATAGGGTTAGGGTAAAATGAAAACTTATACGAGTTCTGAGAACTTAGAGAACTCGGTCTTATGAAAGGTTTTTTCAAAAAGTTTACGCTAGCCGTAAATGATGTAAAAAGTGATATCATGCTTATGTCATCATCTTTTTATAGCCGCCGTAAGGGGTCGAAAAACACCATTCCAATTTTTTTACGACAATCTTTCTAAACATTTTAATCTAGGGGTGTGAAACAAATGGTGGCAAAACTCGCACGGAAGGCCGAGTTCTCTAAGTTCTCACAACTTGTAGTGGTTTTCCCTTGATCCTGATATATATATATATAAGTATCCGCTAAAATGAGAACCACCTCGAGTTGTAAGAACCGTGAGAACTACTTGATCCGGGGCGAGGTGGACCAAATTTGTTTTTCATAAACGTAGATGCATGTATTATAACAACATTTGTAAAAAAAATTCAAAAAAAAAAATGTCGTGTGTGTAGTTTTGAGCACCACAAGTTTGTGTTTACGGGTACCGTAAATTTTCCGGTTAAATTTACGGTACCCGTAAATACAAACTTGTGGTGCTCAAAACTACACACACGAATTTTTTTTTTACAAATGTTGTTATAATACATACATCTACGTTTATGAAAAACAATTTGGTCCACCGCGCCCCCTACGGTGTAGTTCTCACGGTTCTTACAACTCGAGGTGGTTTGTGGTGCTCAAAACTACACACACGACATTTTTTTTTGAATTTTTTTTACAAATGTTGTTATAATACATGCATCTACGTTTATGAAAAAAAAAATTGGTCCACCTCGCCCCGGATCAAGTAGTTCTCACGGTTCTTACAACTCGAGGTGGTTCTCATTTTAGCGGATACTTATATATATATATATATATATATCAGGATCAAGGGAAAACCACTACAAGTTGTGAGAACTTAGAAAACTCGGTCTTCCGTGCGAGTAGGGAGAAAACCCTAAAAATTTGAGAAAACCCTAGAAAACCCAACCTCCCGACATTTTTTTTTTTGAAAAAAATAACACATGTAATATACATGTTTTTAAGAGTTTTGGGCCAAAAAATCAAAAAAGCGCCGAAGGATTATTTTTAGAAAAAATAAACAAATTTCAGCAACTTTTGTGACTAACATGTGTTAGACAAAAAATGCTGAAACTTGTTTATTTTTTTTCAATTCCTTCGGCGCTTTTTTGTTTTTTTTGGCCTAAAACTCTTAAAAACATGTATATTACATGTGTTATTTTTTTCAAAAAAAAAAAAAAATGTCGGGAGGTTGGGTTTTCTAGGGTTTTCTCAAAATGGAGGGTTTTCTCCCTAGCTTTAGCCTATATATATATATATATATAAGGCAGGATTTAGAGAGAAATGGTGAAAGTGTGAGAACGATTATGGATCGTCAGATCAAAACAATCTATGGACTAGATGGCGCGGTGGCGTTTTCATACATAACATACACTTTTTAAAGGGGGCGCGCTTCCATAATGGCAAAAAGGTAAATGTTCATCTACAAAACACATCAAAGCGTGACCGAAACATATATACTTCCCAGAGAAACCTCCCCAAAACCAACGTAAAACATGAAAACCCTAGAAAACGCGAAACAACAAAAACTATGGCGTCGAAAGATCATACCAGATCCAGAGGCAAAAAACATAGTGAGTTAACTTCGATTTACATTGTGCTAGTTTATGCTGCTTTTGGCGTTCAAACTTTAACAATAAATTTGCAGTTTTTACAAGTGTGGAAGGGGAAGGGTCATCTGCTCCAAAACGCCAAAAACCGAACGAGCAACGAAAGAAGACAACAAGAGGACATGGTACAGAATGTTACTTTTTGTGATGTAAACATACACTTTGATACTTTGTTGCCAAAACGCCAAAATTTGTATCGTTTGTTTAACAATGTATGAGAACGAAATTTTACATATATGTCATTCTCTTATTGAAAAAAACATATATCATTCGTGTGTTACTAGGGGTGCTTAACGGGTCGTGTTCGCGGGTTGGCAGGTTCAACCCGACCCGAACCCGAAAACTTTAGACAAACCCGAACCCGAACCTGAAAATCGTGTCATACATATGAACCCGAACCCGACCCGAATATTCACATGCTGACCCGAACCTGACCCGTTCAACCCGAACCTGACCCGAATATTCACATGCTTGCAACAAGCCAAAACCGCATGGTCTCCAAAAAAAACATTACACACGGCCACTGATCATACTTGCGGTAAGAATAAAATTTCCCTATATAACATATATCATTTGTGTGTTATTAAAACGCCAAAAAAATATGTCATTTGAAAAATCTATTTTGTTACAGCTTGCCTTGGTGAACGATGCTTGCAATAGGAAAAAATGGGACCGAAAAGAAGGATACCCAATTGAGTGGGTTACAACAAATACTCTTGACTTGTTTGAGAGTGCAATGACAAAACGCCTTGTTGGTAATGAAGTAAAAAGGAAAACAGTTAAAAAGGCTAAAGAAGGCAAACGGTGTGTGCAATGTGTATTATGTTTTTATTGATATTTAAGCCCATTTTACATATTAGTCAAGTTTTAAATTTATAAAACACGATATTCTACTAACACTAAACACACACTTGGGCAAGTGCACCCATCGTGAACGTAGTATAGCGTTGGTAAGATACCGAGGTCGTCCAAGGACACAAGAACTTTTAGTACCGGTTTATCCTCAACGTCTAATCAAACTAAATTTTTTGAGAAAAAAGGTTTTAAGCATGAAAAATAAACTAAAAATGCAGAAATAAAAATAAAAACAGATAGATAAGATGAATCACTTGGATCTGACTCACCTTTAATGTATCCTTTGATGATTTCCGCACTTTTTAAGATATTATCTTAGTTATAGTAGTATGTCCCTCTTTTGAAGGTGACGTTACCCTCAACCCAGTGATTTGAGTTAGCAAGGATACAATCCCAAAGGGTCGGAATATTGAAAGATAATTAATTAAGTTATTAATGCGAAAAGTGGTAGACCTCTCTTTTGAAGGTGACGTTACCCTCGACTAAGTGGTTTGAGTCAGCAGAGATACAATCCCAAGTAGCCGGTTTAATGTATTAATAGTAGTTTACATATGAGGGGATCAAGTCATTCGCACCCCCGCCATCCAATACCAGTGGGCATTGAAGGAGGTCCTAGTAAGCTTGACCCAGGTCATTGCAGGATCTATACACTGAACAAGGCAAAAATCTTACTAAACCATTCCCTTAACCCCCGACCAGGTAGCCAACATATCTCTATATAGACTGTAGAGATATGAATGATGTAAATCTTTTACTTTATATAGACAGTAAAGTAATGCCAAGACACCACAGACAAATGATAAAGAAGTTTCACCTTCAACATAAGAAACTAGTTATTAAAGTCATTAATATAAAACCAAATAAAAAGTGCGAAAATATTAAAAATCAAAAGTGATGGTGACAAACCCACCGAGGGGGGTTTGATCCTGAGCCACACCTTGGTTTTCATTCGTCTGTTACTTCAGCGAGGCAACTCATGTGGAGATAGTACGGTTTTCAGGGGAACGCCTTAATCAAGACTGACCAACCCAGCGCAGGTCCGGTTAAGACAACAACGTATGTCTGGGCAGATCTTGGCTAGGGCCGCCGATTAGGCAGTGTGACAATGAGCTACTCATAACACTCAAAAAATAATAATAATAATAATAGAGTAGGATCTTAACCACATAGGTCCATTTGTAACACTACAGCAAAACAATACTTTTTATATTTTCAGAGAATAAGTTGTAATAAATAACCTGTTTTTATATATTGTTAGTTTGGCCATTAATTTTTAACATAACTATTATATAAATTATACAACTTTAGAGAATCTTCAAGAAAACAATTCAACCTGGTCATTACATGTTCTGTTGCCGAAATTTCCTAAAACAATCAACTTTTCAGTTTTCATGCCAAGGGTGTAAAATGATACATTTAAATGCAAAAAGTTTAAACGTATATTGGTTTTAGACTTTTGGTACTGTTTTCTTTATAATCTTAAAGCAACCAATTAACTTTCAAATTTTCAGTTTTCATGCCAAGGGTGTAAAAACATACATTTTAATACAAAAAGTTTAAAGTAACATAAATATCATGAATTCAAACCATACATTTATATACAACTTAATCAATACAATTTTACTTAATTAGTTACATATAAAGGTTTAATTTCTAAATCATTTCTATAAGAGTATTTATATATAATGGGCCTAACAAAAGTTTGGTGCAGGATAATAAATATACAAGTGATGGTGAAAGAGATGAAAAGTACTTTTAAAAGACAAGCCTACAAACTTTGCCTAATATTTATCTATTTCAGTTAGACATCTAGTATCATAATAAAGGGACTTTACCCTTTTCCTTTCTCCAACTTCACCTAACCTATAATCCATACATTTCAAATTGTTTCACATATATGTGAGGACCTAATTACAAGTCAAACTTACATATAACAATATGTATTATAAATGTTACGTTAAAATCAAATCAAATGTATATCATTCTTTTTATTCTAAACATATGAATTGATCTAGGTTGTCAATATCATGATTTTAGTTGTTCAAAATAAGCCGGCGACACAAGATTGTAAACAATCAGAAGTGAACATGCCATTGAATTCAGTGGCGAAGCTTGAGATTTCCGACTGCGGGGTCGAAAACGCATATACCCAAAAAAATTTATACGAAAACTACATACTCTTCACTACTGAGCGGAAAGTTCGGGGGGTCGGCCGCCCCCTTCCGCCCCTACTATGCTACGCCCTTGCCATTGATGTCATTATCTCAAATCTCAATGGTTAAGATTGAGAAAGATAACAAGGCTATAAATCCTAGGAAAAAATTACCCCTTCATTATTGACGGTTACATGTGTAATCAAAACCCATTACAACAATGGCTTAGACGTTGTAAATTTGGACACATCATTGTAAATGAGTTCTATGCACAGTTGTAACATGTTTAAACTTACTGTTAGTCGCACAATTTATCAAACATTTTAAAAACTTAAAAACGTCGTTTTTAATAAAAAAAAAAATGCATCAATAATTTGTAGGTGGAGTAGGAATGATTATAAGGCATTGATTACAGTAATTTTTTTGAACGACAACGAACGACGTGTCAACCACTGTGACACCGGGCGCTGTGCCCAAGGTCGACTACTCGACAGTCGCCAGCCCCTCAACTCTCTCAGATGTGCGGAAACCCGACCTCCACCCGCCCGAATGTACGACAGTGGAATAATCGGTAAACCTCGCCTCCCATCCAAGACGAACCGGCGCCACCCGTATTCGCCCTTCACCTGAGCCGCATAAAATAATTGGGAGAGTGAGAGTCGAACCGAAAAAAAAAATCAAAAACTTTTAGATGCCGATATAAATATTAAACAGTAGACATATTAAAAAACAAGCCTCTAGAAATCACCCAACTTAGCATGTGGAAATACTGAAACTGCATCATCACCATTATCGAATAAATTCAATTAATCATTAGTGGACGTTTATAGAAAAAAAAAAAGCACATGACAAAAGATGGCCCTTAGTTAAATGTGAAACATGTGATTAATATATACTTTAATCGGCTAGACAAACATGATTCCATTTAGGGTTTTTCCATTGTGTGTCGAGGATTATTCATCAATTAGAGCACGTGTTAATTTAATAAATCTTGTAGCATACTTCAAATCATGTATTAAATATAACATTTTCTTTTACTTCTTCCATGGAAAACAACATTATAGTTCTTCATTTTACCAAGATAACGTGATATTTTTCAGATTAAAATTGATATAGATTTGCCTAGCCTTTGGTATTGTTAATTCTATTTCTTGGAGATTTGGATTCTCAAACCCATTTTAAAGTTAGTATATAGCGAATATCGATTTCATATACGGATGGCACGACGGTGAAGGTGATACCTTTTATCCACCCATCTGCTTACAACGTCAACCTATTTTGGAGTCTAAAGTAGAATTTAAACTTGACGTCTTTTTGATAAAAGAACTTTAGCTAACAATCACCTTTATCGATAATTAAACCGTCAACGATAAGTTAATAACTTATGGAACTACAAAATATATTTTAATTTGTATATGTGGGTGTGTGTATATATATAACATAACACATAATTAATAATAAAAATAATTATATATCAAAATTAATAAGTACTCTTAAAATCGTCTATAACTGGAGATTTAACACAGTATTCTAAAAACTTGTTATACTGCAGACTTATGCCCGCCCTAAGATTTTTTTTTTCGCTCATGAGCAAATGGATGAAGAATAATGCAAGTATGCCCAAATTACATGTACACTTACACTCACATGTAATTAATCTAACTATGAAAACACGTAAAATGTGTCTATTTTAAACATTTGAAACTAAAGAAAGATTGTAAATTGAGATAGACAAATAGTAAACACAGTATGATAAAACTCAATTGCACACAAACATACCTAATTAATAAGTGCATCTCTTGTGGTGGATGGAAACGGACGTCGCTTCCTCAACACCCCCTTTCTCTCTCATCTCTCCTTCCGCTCCTTACATTTCTTGTCCGGTGCCATCCAAAACTCCACTCACCCCACACTCTCTCTTTTTAGTCTCACCTCGTTCTCTCCTCCACTTAGCCGTCAACTCAAATAAGGACAATGATCAAACACACCGTTGAAGGTGCTCTAACAAACTAAAACAAGTAGAGGGCGACGCATCTAGAAAAACAAAAGAGGTTATGCAATGGTCAACACATCTATATATTTACATATAATGGTTTTTGATATTCTAGCACTAGTAAAAAAGCAATTCAAAGGTATAAAATTACATACTATCTGGACCTCTAAGTCCACAATGGGTTAAGTTGTCTAATGGTGCTGCAACGGTGATCTTGTAGAGATTAAAGAGAGTGAAACGTAGGTTTTGGTTATATATATGTTTTCTTTTTCTATATTGAAATAGTGAACTTGTAATATGACATGATTTTAACATAAACTTTTTGAGTTTGGGCTTAGTCCAATTATGTTAAGGTAGTTTGCATGTCGAACCCGCGAACACGTTAATATGGTGTCACACCCCGTATTTCCACGTATTACCGGTGGGTCCGGTAGGGGAGTATCATGACGTGGTTGGTAACACAATAGTCAAACAACACAATATTTAAATGCACAGCGGAAGCAAAGTATAGATTCATTTCAACCAAACAGTATTGTAATATTAAGTATCACAAGTAGTTGAATATAAATCCACAGGTAGATCAAAATAAAAGGAAACAGTGTTCAACAGTCTATGACATCCAAGCTTGCGAGACTTATTGTGGATGCTAGGAGAAAAGACAGCCTATTACGCTTACTACCTGCACTTAACCTTTTTGAGAAAATACGTCAGTTTACACTGGTAAATACAATCAACCGACTCATTTTGAAAAGAGTTTAAGAAAATGAATTTAAGGCACAAGGCACAAATAATATTTTATAACTTGGGATAATTATTTGAATATAATGCTTGTAAAGGATTTACATGTTTCTTATGCATTCAGTAGCTCGGATCGAGCCGGGTTAAAGATCAATAGACACACCACATTAATTATATGAAACACCGACGGGCGTGCTTAGGTCGTGGCCATTTCGTAAAATGATGCCAGGGATATCCGGGACATGGTCATTAACCCCCCAAAGGCTTTAAGCAAACAAAACAATTTAAACGAGACATCTCAATACTTTAACCATCATACAATTAAAGATTCAATGCTCGACCAAGCGGTATTTTATATACCGTACCCCAAGCCCGTATAGGGAAAATAAGTTAAAAGTATTTACCTGAGCAAGTATAAATCACAATCAGCAAGTGCAAGTATCTTTTACCGGGTCTCCTATTCTGGAACGAAGGTTTATAACAACCTATTAGAATCCTAATGGGTCTTTAGTTAAGCTTAAGCTTAGACCGGTTAGTTTCAAAGATACGGTTCGTACGTACGATTAAGCGAAGACCGGAATAGAATGTGATTTAGACCCGACAAGTTTGAAGACTTGCTTAATATGGGTATATTATACACATTCTGGAATTTGAGATAAAACTGATAAGGTTCGACCCGTTTCGGCTAATTTATGTAAACTAGTTACATAAACCGAACCGAACGCGCATGAAGCGTAACGGGTAACCATAATAGTCCTAAACAGGTTTCCTAAGTTAACATGCCTTAAATATGTTGTGATATCAGTAGGATACCTTCCATTATGCCCAAACGAGTTTAACCTCTTATTAAGCCCCGTAGGGGTATTTTGGTCATTTTAAAGATTATGAAAGGGATTAATTAAGCTTCTGTGATCCGGGTCTGAATAAATCAATAAAATAGTTTATTTTAACAGGTTACCTCAGTTGGTAATAAGTCTTATGTGACAAAATGGTTTTAAAATCAAACTATGCGTTTAATACGCGTATAAAGCCGTTTTAAGCGATGTACGGGTTAAAATAGGATTCTGAGTTTTCTGATTAGTTAAACAGGTTCAAAACACTTCATTTATTATTTAAAATCAGTAGCAATTGGATTGGTATCAAAAGGACTTGTAAAAACTCGTTTTATGGCCTAAAAGGGTATATTCGGTATTTACCGAATCAAGGCGGTAATCCTAGCTTATGATCAGTTTAAAAATAATTAAAAATCTTCAAAAATCCCAAAATATTATATTACATCAGTGGTTAAAAGGTTTGGTGTCAAAAATTGGGTTTAGATAGGCTTTACGCTAATGACGCCGTTTAATTACTAAGAAGCGTTCTAATTACGTCATTGAGCATAACTCCTAATCTATACGTCCAACTGATGTGAAAATTTACAGACATGTTTAATAATCAGTAACTAAGATTATTGTACTTTCATATTTCTAAAATTCTCGTTTTATGGTCTTAAGGGCATTATGGTCACTATTTAAGCAATTAACGGAAACGTCGGACAATCGAGGGTTCAAGTGGTATAAACGCAGAGGGTTATACCAACATGTAACTAGGTCCTAATGGAACTTTAAGGCATGTCTAAACCTATCAAAACCGGGTCAGAACTGAAGTCAAAGCAGAAAGTCAAACTATGCGCCTTTCGGTTCCGAATCGATCTTTAAACAGAAAGTTGTCGAATCAAACAGGCTTAGACAAGTTCTTATACTTATCATCAGGTTATATGAATGACAAAATAGGTTACACGCCTTTTACATTGTTAATTATGCGTTAAACGAAAGATCACAATTCAGTTGACTTTTTCTAACCATCTTTGACTCGACAAACGACCTAGTTAGGATGGGAATCAGTGAGTGCCCTCTTAGGGGTTTATTACCCATATAATTACCTACTTAAAGGTACTTTTAATTCGAGATATGACTGAGCCATTATTAATTAATCTCGAAGTCAACCGTTAATTACGACGGTTTGACTTTTAAGCTAAATACTAAGCAAAACTTAATTAGAGAAGGTTAAGCATACTTACAAGTGTCTAATGGATGATTAGGAAGGCTTGGGTCTGCTCTTGTGCTTCTCAATTGCTCAGAAGATGAATGGTGAATGTTGCAAAACATTTGAGCTTTATATAGTGGATGTAATGGCTTGAAAACATGACAATTCACTCTACTAATGTTCATTGATCATCAACAGGTGTCCTAGGGGCTATAAAGCATGTAGGGGGCGCGCACAAATGCATAAAATATCAACCAAAGTCGGTTAACAGCCCAAAACAGCCATCTATCCATCTTTCTGTCGCTGGGCATCGCTTGCGCACCGTAAGGGTTGACCCTTGCGGTGCGTAAGCCCTTGGCAGAAGGTGAAAACTTTTGTTTGTTCAAGCTTTGAAAGGGCAAGTGTTATAAAGCGAATTTTGGACTTCTAATTTACAGTATGGGACCTCAAGAAACGTGCATTGAACAGTTTAAATCACTTTTATGATGTACAATTTGTCTTGAACTTTATCGAAAGTCATAAACGAAGGCTGTCATGCTTTTTCTTCGTAGGATTTCCATTCTTGCAACTTTAAATCACTTGTTGTGAATATTTACCGGATTTGAGTGTACCAGATGTTTGTAATAACTCTTAGGGTCTTGGGATTTGTAATGAGGTCGTTCAGAGGTATAAATCAACATGACGGCACTTTCAAATCCTGCCATACATATTTAACTATATCCGGGTTTCTAACATTTTTGTCTTTTATGACACGTGTCGTTATTTTATTACACACAAATTTTCGAGGTGTTACATATGGCAAACTCATCTGATGGGTTAATGGGGTGGCCGATTTATTTTTGTAAATTTAAAAAAGGTGTTTTTTGTCATAAACTTGAATGACTAAATATTTTATAAAAAAATTAATGAAAAGGAAAAAGAAATGAGCATCAAGTCAAATGAGAACAACTTTTAGATCTCCGTATACCAGCGTGAGAACAAGTATTGTTCTTCTAGAGAGAGAGAGAGAGAGAGAGAGAGCAATGTATGTAGTGAGAGTGAGAGTAGGACCAGAATCCTTTAACCTTTGAAGAAGTGTGGTACACGTCGCTTTCTGGATGCACTTCCTGTCTTGTCTATCATCAGCCCTTAGTAGGGGTGAGAGGAGGTGAAATGGCACATCCTAATTGACCACACGTCGCTGTCGCATGTATCGTTTGTCCCCTGCACGATGGCATATCGTGGGGATCTTCTGGTACAATAGCTGGGGGACGCTGATTGGTTGCAGTTCTTTTAACCTTGTAGACTTGTAGTGTATGTTTCCTTCATGCTGGCATGTGTCGCGCATGCGCGGGAGTAGCTCACAGTTGGACATTGAGACCAACCGAGTGTTTTGTATCAGGTGTGGGTATGGTCTCAAGCCCCAGGGGGCTTGGTCGCAGCCCGTAGGACATTTAGGACCATACCCTTTCAACCGCGGCTTGCTGCCTTGCTGTCCACATTATTCGAATTCACCATTCGAATGATTAGAGCTCAAGTACTTGGACCATCCATCATATTTGTTGATTCATGGGGCTCCCGGCTTCTACTAACTTGGCCCACATATTTGGACCATTCATTGTACGTGTTTAGAATTTTCAACTATTACAAGTTTGGGCCCAACTATTGACCACTAGTCCACTACTCTCCACTAGTTGTGTTTCTTTGTTACCGCCACAAATTTTATTAAGCAAGATTTTTTTTAAATAAAATAGAAACCAGTTGAGACCTAAAAAGTACAACGAATTGGCAAGTTTCCTCTTTAGAAATGACACGCACCACAAACTTATAAAAAAGTACAACTTGATTTCTTTTGACACTAGAACTTAATGTGCTGAAAGTAAAAAGAATAAAATAAAAAAAAAGGTACCAAGGCTTATAGATGACTTGGTTTAACCTGAGCAAGAATAGCACACCAGTTGGATCGACAGACCTTCCATAAGAAATGTACACAATTCGTCTTAAGAACATACGTCGGATGAGAACAACTTTTAGATCTTCGTATACCAGGACAACGTACTAACCAATAGTGGTTCGTTCGAGGTAAAATTAGCGTTAACAAGAACGACGCATTCAAGGTGAATGGGCGTTTTGCCAACAAGTGAGGGAGCCATATCCCTGATCTTTCAAATAAATAATATATGTAATAATTTGAAAGAAATCGAGTTTAAACTTTAATTATGAAATATATATGCTCAAGATCTATATTGTGTACAAGAATAATTTTGGACATTCATGTTTAAAGTGTCTGAGTTTGTTACACTTGTCGCACTCTTATGTGATCTTCCTATAGCTTCTTGAAGTGCGAATCAGGCGTTGAAAAGACATTGACGTTCCTACTTCCTCGACTGCCAAACTTTCATTATTCTTTGATGATTCCTCAACCACTTTTTGTACTTACATTCTACGACACTAGTTTCGGATTGAATTTAATTTCAATTTACTTAGTATCAGATCAAATCGACATCAACCTTCAACTAGGATTAATCTGATATTAAATATGATAGTTTCATTTTAAACTAATAAACCTTCTAGCAAGAACAGTTCACCGGTTTATCGGTTGCCTATGAACTTAGGATGAATCAAAACGAGCCATTACTTCCAAAAGCAGTACACAAGTTTTTCTGTCGCAAAGTGAATCAAAACTAACTGTTACTTATGAAAACGATACAAGTTTTTTTTCGTTGTAGAGCAAATCAAAACCAACTTTGTATAATAACAACAATACATGGGTTTTTAGGATGCAAAGCGAATGAAAAACGACCACTGCCTTTTTTCTGTTCAATTATATGATTATGCAAAAGGATCGATGGCCCTTTTATTCTTGACCGTCTTTGATATACATGTATATTAACTTACATTTTAGCAATTTATCATATAGACGAAATTAACATTAAAAAGCACGCTTGTGATCTTTATTGATATAACGAAGAATATTGCCTTTCACATGTTATGAATTTACATTGAGATAGATGGTAAACTAGCAACAAGCTGCGCTGCTACCCCTTACGTAAGTTGCGACCTGAATATTATGGCCATAAGTAATGCTCTACCAACGGATACAAAATCATAAAGTTAACTTCAAGCATCAGTTGGTGGTCTATCGTCTATGGATATGAAGCATCATAAAAAAGTTCGTCAATGTCTCATCCCCTGGGATCGCATATTCCTTAAGTGCTTCATGTGACCATATACGCTTGGTCCATTTTAAAAGGTTTGGGGTTCTAACTTCATCAATTATCTTAAATTTATTATCTATTTCAACAAATTGTATCCAACCAAGAAAACATCCAAATACAACATCCATATACCCATGGGCGGACCTAGCCTTTGGCTAGAGTGCGCAGCCCCTTGAAAAAAAAAAAATTTAGCTTTATATTTTAGGCAAAAAAAACCCGACCGCACCCCTTAAAAATATGGTTGAACACCTCATCTGCACCCCCAACAAATAATTTCTGGGTTACCCTATATCATCTCCACCAAAATAAGCCCTCCCATTACTAAACTTCACAACTACCTTTTCCACCAACTCAGATCCTTTGATCATCTGTTCTTTTATTGCTTCTTTTCTCTCCTAACTCTTCAAACAAGGGAAACCACTGTAGATAATTTCTTATTTAAATACAAGGAAATATGACAAATGAACTAATTCTTTAAGTTTATTAAGTGGTAGAACGATCTAGTTAAAGGTAAAGTTTACATCTCTTATCGCGGCTATAATTTGGGACTAAGGCTTGAAAGAAAAATATTGATTTAAACTGTTTAGATCGAAACGTTTTACTTGAAACAAAACCAAATTAATCAACTAAATAACATGCATATTAATTAATGAGTCAACGACAAAGGTAATAACAAAACAAATCATGGATAGAACTTAATCAAGAAGAAAAACCTCTTCATAAAGCTTTTTGGAACATATACAAGAGTAGATTACACAATGACAGTAACAGGGAATACCTTCCGTGGTAAAACTATACCCGTCGCACTCAATGCACCGCACGGATGGACATATACATACAAAAATGGGCAAAAGCGACTGAAAATTTCGAAGCGAGTGTGCCTCTAATAGTTTTCTCCGGCTCCATAACAGCTCGGAGTTCACATGGATTCGCCATTTCTTTTCCGGTCAACTTAGAACTATTGTCCATATCTCTCCAATCTTCTACAATGGCGGCACTTTTGATGAGGGGACCATGTAATTGTTGGTTCAGGTCCCACACTCACACACTCTCACAACACACACAAACTCACGTATATGAAGAAAAGTTGCAGAAAGAAAATTGAAGAGGGCTACTGTGTTCGATTGGAAAATATGGGTTAGTGTATTCAAATGAAAATGGGTACAAAAGAAACATACTGCACTATCCTATATATATATGACAAAACAAATAAAACATGTGCTGAAACTAAACTCCACGTAAAAGCTCCATGACTTATTCAATTCCTCATGCATACTCTACTGATTGCTCGGTCTTCAAATCACACGTTCACATCCCATATTCTCGCTCAATATTTGACCACTTCAGTACCATGTGACTAATATAAAACCCAGCTGACCCGTTTAATTATTCGACCCGTACTCGACCCATACGACCCGATGACGTGCCGACCCATGTGACCCGTAAAACAAACCCGAATAATCCAACAATCACCCCCTTAATCGGTGTTTGTTTACGCCTTCACTGCAGCACCGAATCACCTCGGTTTCGAACCACTATGACATCTAATGGACACCCGATCTTCACCTCGATCACGTCCAATGTCTCGGTTCAACCCGAATACAAAAAACACCACGCCCGTAACATGTAACATGGCAAAACGTTGGAACACCGTTCATTCACATCTTGACTTATCACGGATCAACGACCTACCCCGGCCACATCCAAAGCCACCGATTTAAACTCCAACGCCATAATGTCACCACCGTGTTCTTCTCCAACGTCTTCCTTTTTCCGACCGCCTTTGTTCAAGAGGCCACTCCACCGACAAAGAAAACAAGCTACCCGCTTCTTCTATTTTCTCACCTTGCCAAACGAGATGAATCCAAAGCCACATGCTTTGACGGATCCCTTCTGCCCGCTTTTCACGCACCACGTCGGTCTCCTCTTTTCATGAAACAAGCCGATCAAGGCACCTTCAAAACATTATGATGTTGTCACCGTTGTATAACAGCTGCACAAACCCGCAACTAATATCCGAACAGCCTTGAACCTTCTTTTGATCACTATTAACAGCCCCAGAACACAAGTGTTTATCACCGGTCACCCCCGTAGTCTTAACCGGTACGTCTACCACAACAACGGCCTACCAAAACACCTTAAAGCTTCCATCTAACGCTGCAACACAGTCCCAAACAGCCTCATGCTGTCCCGAAACACCCGAAAACAGGCTGCGAAGAATAACTACCGAAACTCGGTTTCTTCCTGCTGCGTTTGCCCCGCAGCGACGGGCTAGACCCTTTCTCGAAACCTATTCTCAAACCGGCCTTCTCCGTCTTCACGAGCCCTAGGCTCTGATACCAAATGTTGGTTCAGGTCCCACACTCACACACTCTCACAACACACACAAACTCACGTATGTGAAGAAAAGTCGCAGAAAGGAAATTGAAGAAGGCTACTGTGTTCGATTGGAAAATATGGGTTACTGTATTCAAATGAAAATGGGTACAAAAGAAACATACTGCACTATCCTATATATATATGACAAAACAAATAAAACATGTGCTGAAAATAAACTCCACGTAAAAGCTCCATGACTTATTCCATTCCTCATGCATACTCTCCTGATTGCTCGGTCTTCAAATCACACGTTCACATCCCATATTCTCGCTCAATATTTGACCACTTCAGTACCATGTGACTAATATAAAACCCAGCTGACCCGTTTAATTATTCGACCCGTACTCGACCCATACGACCCGATGACGTGCCGACCCATGTGACCCGTAAAACAAACCCGAATAATCCAACAATCACCCCCTTAATCGGTGTTTGTTTACGCCTTCACTGCAGCACCGAATCACCTCGGTTTTGAACCACTATGACATCTAATGGACACCCGATCTTCACCTCGATCACGTCCAATGTCTCGGTTCAACCCGAATAAAAAAACACCACGCCCGTAACATGTAACATGGCAAAACGTTGGAACACCGTTCATTCACATCTTGACTTATCACGGATCAACGACCTACCCCGGCCACATCCAAAGCCACCGATTTAAACACCAACGCCATAATGTCACCACCGTGTTCTTCTCCAACGTCTTCCTTTTTCCGACCGCCTTTGTTCAAGACACCACCAAAATCCACCATGCGGAGTACCACCGCTTGGAGGCGTGACGTGACCAGGATCGAGCTACCAATCATATTGAACAACGAAATTAAGTAAGTAAGACAAACCACAATACAATTGGTGACCATAAGACAGTAACCAGTTTTAAGTTAACAGCGGAAGCATAAAACGTAAGTTCGTAACATAAGTTCATAGTTCATAAGTTTTAAGACCCAAAACATAAGTTCCATAAGTTTATAAAGTTTAATTAATAAGCATGGGACATAACAGTCCGCATCACACAACAACCTCCTCCTCGTGCAATCTCCAAAGCATCTAGGGACCTGTAAGGCATGTAACAACGAGTCAACAACAAAGTTGAGTGAGTTCACGTTTGGTTGTTTAGTTTTAAGTTGTTTTTGAAAAACGTGGTTTGACTTTCATTGGCTTATTTTCCGTGGGGGTTACCCCGTAGTTGAAAGTATGTTTAACCAGTTCCTTTTCATTACCCAAACCATATCCATAATCAGTGGGGGCTTCCCCATGTGTACCACTAGACCGTACCATATCGACTACTAACGCAAATAAGTTGTGCCCTACATCAGTGTCTATCATCACTGACAGTTTGCCTTAGTCCATTAGTACACGCCCGTCCGACTGGCACGGTGTGAGGTTTGTTAAACCTAATAGCGCTATTAACTAATGACCCGCTCGCCATTGGCCTCGGCGATTAAGTCGATATAAATTGAGGGACTTCATGATAGAGTTTTGTCTAGTAAGTTTTAAGGTTGTTGTCCTACCCAAGGAGGAGGAACGTACGTAGTTCTACCCAAGGAGAATACGCAGGATTTATGGTGGCATCCTACCCAAGGAGGATGGCCGTACATATCCTACCCAAGGAGGATATGTAGGTTTCGTATTAGTTTATTAACCCATTCCCAAACCACCGGGAATCCCATGCCTTGTAGAAAGTGTGACCTCACCTTGGTTTGCTCGGTTAGATTCTCAAATATAGCTAACAGTCAAGGTTGGTCAATCACGTCCTAATATGATTACCAGTTAGTCATTTAGTGGTTTCTGTTAGGCCCTTTAAGGTTTATGGATAAGATAATGGGTGGATTAGTAGGTATAATGGGTTAACCATGGGTTTTGGGCCTAAGAGTGTAGTTATGGGCCTAGGGTTTAGGGAGCACACTCCCTAATCTATTTCTATAAATAGTAAATGATGTAATAGGTGCATGGTTGGTGATTTTGGCAAATCTTGTATTGGACAATCATTTGTATGCAAGATTAGTGAAGCATTTTGAATATCAATCATCCTACTTTTCATCTTTATTTCTTTTACAACTTGTTTGTGTGATTCCGCCACCTTACGAGTTGTGCGATATCATTGTGATCTCGGTTTCGGGACTTACAATTGGTATCAGAGCCTGTTGAACCTGATTTCCAGGCTCAGATCTGATATCGCGTCGGCTTTTGTTCACTGTTACTGTTCCGGTTTGGGTACTGTTCCGTTTTCTGGAAGTTCTGCTGCATTTCGGAGTGTTTCTACTGATTTCGGGCTGTCTTCAAGAGATTTCGGACCATTTCGGACTGTTGTTAATCATCACGGATTTGAAGTTTGCTTGATTTCGGATCGTCTTCATCAGATTTCGGATCGTATCATCAGATTTCGGACCACAATCATCAGATTACGGATCACAATCATCAGATTTCGGACCACAATCATAAAATTTCGGATAAGTTTATCAGATTACGGACAATCATCATCAGATTTCGGATTGAGATTATCAGATTTCGTATTAAAGTTTGCCATTTCGGATCTCGCTATTTGAAGATTGCTTGTCTCATTCAAAACTCACCATCACGGATTGATTTCGGATTCATAGTCATTTCGGATAACTGTGTGTTTCATACTTGTCTCATTTCGGATCATTTTTTATTTCGGACCTCAGACTTCATTTCGAACCTCAGACTTCATTTCGGACCTCAGACTTCATTTCGGACCTCAGACTTCATTTCGGACCTTTGATCTCGGACCTCATTTCGAATCTCAATCATGTTGAACCAATCCGGTGTCATGAACGGTGTTGTTACTGCAGCCGATCTCGCTAATGCCACACTGGCTGCAATCCAGACTCAGTCTTTGGCATTTCATCAAGAACTTGACCAAGTTATCGGCACATCCACAAAAGTTCCACGTTTCTTGTACGGGGATAACTACTACGAATGGAAATTCCGTTTTGAACAATACTGCAAGGCAAAAGAGCCGCATGTTTGGAGAAGCATAAAAAACGGGCCGCGTACTATCATGTACGCATCTGAGGATGATCCTCAAACTCAAGTTCCGAAGCCCGAAAACATTTTCACTGATAATGACAGGAAGATTGTTGCAGATGATGAAGCTGCTTATGGTACTCTGTCAATGGCACTAGGACCAGACATTTCGATTGGAGTGAGAAACTGCAAAAGTGCCAAAGAAATCTGGGACACACTAGTGCATCTCTTTGAAGGAAATGCCGATATGAAAGCCAGTCGTGTTAACATGATGAACCAGCAATTCAGCTCATTCAATCATATCTACGGAGAAACGATTGAAAATCAAGTCAGAAGATTCGTTAAACTTGTATCTCAAATGGTGAGTGCTGGAATCAACGTTTCAAACAGTGCTATGAATCGTCAATTGCTTAACTCTCTACCTAAAGGATGGGATGCTGAGGTTTCTATGATCAAGCGTACCAAAGATCTGAATGAAATGACACTAACTGAGTTGATTGCCACTATCAAGTCTTGCGAGATTGATAATCAGCAAAGGGAAATCAATCACAAGAACTCTCATATGGCTGCAGGTGTAACTAGTCCAAACAACGCTGCACTGATGACTCAGGCTCATCCAAATCTGGTTTTCAGTCCGGTTCATGGAGTGGTGAATCACAACCCAAACATTGTTTTCAGTTCCATTACTGCCCCAAAGCCAAATTATGTGTATGGAATGGCTGCTCCTTCCTCTCAGGCACCTGCTGTCAATACCACAAATATCGCTGCTCCACAATCTCAACCCCATCCTCAGCCACAACATGCAAATGCTGCTTTCAGTTCAAACACTTAGTCTACTCCTCAGAACACCCCATCAGTGAATCACATGGCTTTCTTGACCAAACAGAATGAAGAAAAACTTGCACTTGCAGCCTCTATGATCAACAGTTTCAACGTCTTCTTGGCAGGAGAACTCATACCTTCAACAGAACTGACGCCAGAAGTGAATCAAGTCGTGGAAGAGGACTTAGATGAGCTGGATGTGGCTTGGAACATGGCTATGTCAGCCTTTAAAGCTGATAAGTTTTCAAAAAGATATGGGCGTCGTCCTATGCATGCTAGTCCAAATTTTCTGAAAAACAGGCTGAGGTGCTACAGGTGCTATGAACCAGGGCATTTTCCCAGGGATTGCAAGAAGGTTGTGACTGGGTATGAAGCTACTCAGGCTGCTGCAGCAAGGAACAAAGAGAGGTCTATGGTTCCCGTCACGCCTGCAGAAACTGCTACCTCAAATGGACAGGGTAACTCTGGAGCTGGAAGAGCTTTAATTGTTCAAGAGCAAAATGGTTTTAACTGGGCTGATGCTGTTGCTCAAGTGGAATCAATGAAGCTGTCTGAAACTGCTGCCGTGGATAAGGTTCATCAATGCTTGATGGCCATGACCGAGGAACCAAAGTCACTCGCTGAGACGGTAAACTCCCTTTTATGTACTGAACACTGTAGGAAGAAAGTTGCTTTGCTGAGATCTCAAAATTCAGCATTAATTACTGATTATAATACTGTGATGGGAAAGTACATCAGTCTTCGAGAGAACAACAAAATTCTCTATGAGAAGATTGAAGCACTTAAAAAGGACATAGCTCAACTTCACAGAGACGCGAACCAGCAGCAATGTTGGGTTCATGACTATAAACATAGACTCACAGTCAAAACTCTTGAATGTGACTCTGTGAAGGGTGAGCTAGAGCTCCTCACTGGAAAGTACAAACAGAACGAGTTAAACATCAAGAAGTTTGATACCTCCAGTGCCACAGTACAGAATTTGTGTAATGTGCAACTTGCGTATCAAGAAAACAAGGGAAAGGGTTTGGGGTATAAAAAGGTCCCGCCACCATATAATCATAATTATTCTAGACTGCCAGTCACTGAACAAGAAATGGAAAATTATGATACTATGATGTATGGCAAGCCCAGTGATTATGTTGATTATGATCCATCTAAGTCTAAAAGGAGTCCATATACTGATTTCAAGAAACCAATGAGTTTTGTAAAAGATGAAACGGTTCAAAATGAACCAGCAGATAATGTATCCGATTAGAAAAATGAAACTGTGTTAAATGCTGAAACCAAAACCGAAACAAAAATGGAACCGGTTAACAAACTCGCAGAGGAGATGAAGGAAAGTTCATCCAATTCTGATTCTGTTGAAAATGCTAACTTTTCTAGTTTGTGTGCAGAGTCAGTAAGAACTGAAGAAGAGTCTAAGGAGGATGATGAATCACTTCAAAGTGCTGCTAATAATGTTGTTTCTGATAAAATTGGCATTTATGCTTGGAACACTATTTTTTCTTGGTTTGCTGAGACTTGGGGTGTTCCCACTAAGACTGACGAATTTGGTGCTATTATTTTAGATTATGCATGTGATAAGAATGACTATGTTGAAAATGCTGAAAATGTTGTTAATGTTGAGAATGATGTGACAGGAGAGCCTGATGTGTCATCTGAGGAATTCAAAACATCTGTTTCAATCAACTCAGAAAACCATTCAGATAATTCGGAATACCACACTTGTACGTCTGAAACATTAAATGACACATCAGACGCTCCCTGTAGTAATGATGATTTTGAAATAACTAATAGTGATAATGAAGAATTTACTGTTGAATAGGGATCATCTGACGATCTTGGCTATCAACCAGAGGATTCAGGGATCTCAGATAATGAGCCTAAATATTTGAGTGTTTCCGATTGTGACAATCAATCAGATTCTTGCAGCATAGCTAAAGAAGAAAGTCAAGTTGTCTTCGACACAGACTGCTCATCATCTGAGTTGCCAGAATCTTCAAAAGTCGAGAACTCAGAAGGTGACTTGACTGAAGAGGAGACATCCATAGAGTCCTATTCTGTAGAAACTCATGAAGATGTGGAAACTATGGAGAGGGAATTCATTGAAATCAATTCCACAGTTGAATCAAATGATGAAACTGTAGAAGAAATTAATATGGAAACCTTCTCTCAAGCTTCTCCTGAAGACATGATCTCTACAGAAAAGGAAGATGTGAAAGTAACCTTTCCAGACAACTCACCTATTGATCCCAACAGTAACCTCAGCAGAACAGAGTCGACTGAATCTGTTCCCCCTAAAAGAAAACGACCACATAGAAACAGAAGGCCAAAAAGGAAGAACGCGAAAAGGGAAACCTTAAATCTCAAGCAAACAGAACCCAAGCTCAAGGGTAAAGTTGAGGATACTAACTCTTGTACTGAAAGCTGTAAAGCGGGTTCCTCCAAGAAAAGGCATACTCCAAAGCACTCAGCGATAAATGAATTGAAAAGACTTGATCAGTTCTCGAGAATAACGCAAGCCGAACTAAATGTCTTTTTCTCAAAAAGGCAGACATGTTTTAACTGTGGAATTCCGGGACACATCGCAAGAAATTGTGTTCATCGTCCCTACTACTCTAGGAACACGTACCATCAGAAGGCCATGCACTCTAGTTTTATCAAACATCCCATGGAAAGGCCTTCTGACAGAGACTGGAATCTTGCTAAACAGGAAAAGCAAAAGTTTTTTTTTAAAACAAACAGGTTTCAAGACAAGACAAAATCATTTTCATTAAACAGAAGTGTCTCAGACGCTAAAGCTTGGAGACCAAAAAGTCCTGTTAGATCCCAGTCTCCGTGTTCACAACCATCAACTTCTACCGCGCCACCAAATGTCACAAAAAATGATAAAAACTATATGATCTTTCGCGAAGTCACCTACACAGATAGCGATGGTAAACTCAGGTCCTCTATGGCCTGGGTTCCAGTCTCTAACTGATTCCTTTTTATGTGCAGGAACGACTATGGAGGGCTATCTTTAGACTTTGGTTTATCGATAGTGGTTGTTCTAGACACATGACGGGAGACATATCCCAGTTGAATGATTTCAAAATATTCGACGGTGGATGTGTCAATTTCGCGGGTGGAGAATCAGGAAGAATCACCATGAAAGGCACTGTCAAGAATGGCGTCCTCACTTTTTCAGATGTTAACTATGTCCCTGAGCTTAAACATAGTCTGCTGAGTGTATCGCAGATGTGTGACAAAGGAATGGAAGTTCTGTTCACTAAGAGTGGGTGTGTCATCCTGAAACCAGGAATCTTCATACCTGAAGACTGGTTTCTGATAGAAGCTGAACGAAGAGGAAATGCTTACGTTATCGATATGAACAAAGCCCCTACTGATCAAGTTACTTGTTTGTTTTCAGAAATTGCTGAACATGATGCTATGCTGTGGCACCGTCGGTTGGGTCACCTGAACATGAAAAATTTGAATCGGTTAGCAAAAGGTGGTCTCGTCAGGAACTTGCCAATCAAGGATTTCATGCAAATAGAGAAATGTGAAGCATGTGCTCGAGGGAAGCAGCATCGCAGACCTCATAAGTCCAAACCTGTTCACACCACTTCGAAAGTCTTGGAACTGCTGCATATGGACTTATTTGGTCCCGTCAATGTTCTCAGCATCGGAGGAAAGGCTTACTGTCTGGTCATCACAGATGATTTTTCACGTTTTACCTGGGTATTCTTCTTGGAGCAGAAAAGTGAGACAACTGGTTTAATAAAGAAATTCGTAATACTCATGGAGAATCAGTCAAATGAACGTGTGAAGATTATTCGCTGTGACAATGGAACAGAATTCAAGAATGCTGAGCTGAACGAATTTTGTGCCCTCAAAGGAATCGATCGCCAATTCAGCACATCAAGATCGCCTCAACAAAATGGGAATGCAGAAAGACGCAACCGTACTCTCATCGAAGCTGCTCACACAATGCTAATAGATTCAGGACTTCCACTTATATTCTAGGCTGAAGCAGTAAATACAGCTTGCTACGTTCAAAATCATGCTTTGATTAACAAGCGTCACATGAAAACTCCATATAAAATAGTTGAAGGTCAAAAACCCTCGGTGCAACACTTTCGCACTTTCGGCTGTCCATGCGTTCTTCTTCTCATGGACTCCAAAGGAAAATTTGAAGCTCGAGGAGATCCATGCTACTTCATCGGTTATGCTAAGAATACCTCCTATCGTGTGTACAACAAGGTCAAAAAACAAGTTGTGGAAGCATATCATGTAGACTGGCTTGAAGAAAATCCAAAAGACGCTCACATTGGCCCTGACTGGCTATATGACTATTCTTCCTTGTTTAAATTGTTTCCTATTTTGTCTAACGAAGTTGTTGTTGCAGAGAATTTGACAGATGAAATGCCTATTCCTGTTGAAGATGAAGATGAAAATGTGCCATTGCAAAATCTAATCAGAAATCTTACTGTGAATCCATCGAGTTTAGACAAAGACAATGCAAGTCGTTCCTCATCTACTCAGGCTTCACATCCTGAACCCCAAATGGAAAACTCAACCAGTGAAACCAACAACACGGAAAGCTCTGCCGATCCGTCAAATGTTCAGGAAGCTCCTTTATTTCAAGATTCAGTTCCGTCTGACTGCATTGTAGAAACACATGTGATCAGCACCACCGCACCAAGTGAGGGGGAGCCATCTGGAATAGCTTCCAGAAGTTTTTCAAATTTGCAAACTAATCTGCAAGCTCCTGCAACAGCAATTCCACAACGTGTTCAGAGAAGTCACCCAATTACAAATGTCATCGGCCCAGTATCTGCCGGTGTTCAAACCCGCAGCAAATCTAGAGACATCAACACATGCTTGTATTCTTGTTTCATATCTCAGATTGAGCCTAAAAATATTAATGTTGCCTTGCAGGAACCTGGATAGGTCGATGCAATGCATGAAGAACTCAATCAGTTCGAACGGCTTGGAGTATGGAAACTAGAGAAGTTGCCCCAAGGAAAAAGGGCCCTTGGCACACGATGGGTATTTCGTAACAAGCAAGATGATTCGGGTGTAATTGTTTGAAATAAGGCCAGATTAGTTGTCCAAGGATTCAGTCAAGTGTATGCCCCAGTCGCTCGTCTAGAAGCCATTCGTATCTTCTTGGCATATGCATCTTTTATGGGATTTACTGTTTATCAAATGGATGTTAAGACGACATTCTTTATGGAAAAGTCAAGGAAGAAATCTATGTCGCTCAACCGCCGGGCTTCGTTGATAAAGAAAAGGAAGGGTATGCTTACAAGTTAGACAAGGCTTTGTATGGTTTGCATCAAGCACCTCATGCATGGTATGCAACTCTAACATAACATTTGCTCGCTCATGGATACACCCGAGGAATGATCGACCAGACATTATTCATCAAGCGTGTAAACAAGGATATCATTCTTGTGCAAATATACGTTGACGACATCATATTCGGGTCGACCAATGATGATCTTTGCAAGGAATTTGAAGAAGTCATGAAGAAAAAGTTTGAAATGAGTTCCTTAGGATAAATGACGATGTTTTTGGGTCTGCAAGTCCGTCAAAACAATCAAGGAATACTAATTCATCAAAGTAAATATGTAACTGACGTCCTTGCTAAGTTCAGCATGACAGACTCAAAGCCAAGTGACTCCCCAATTGCAGAAAGGCCATTGCTAACTGAGGATCCAGAAGGAAGCCCTGTCAACCAGACACTGTATCGCTCAATGATCGGGTCACTAATGTATCTGACTGCCAGTCGGCCAGACAATTTGTACGCCGTGTGTCAGTGTGCTCGTTATCAGGCTAACCCTAAACTCACTCATTTAACTGCTGTTAAAAGAATTTTCAGATATTTGAAGGGAGCTCCTAAACTCGGACTCTGGTATCCCAGAGATTCGAACTTTGATCTGTTTGCCTTTTCAGATAGCAATTTTGGAGGAACTGACAGGGATAGGAAGTCCACATCAGCTGGATGTTAGTTCTTGGGAGAAAGGCTAATTTCTTGGCAATGCAAGAAGCAGCAGACAGTATCTCTTTCCACAGCGGAAGCAGAATACGTTGCAGCATCTGCATGCTGCTCCCAAGTTCTCTGGATGCAGCATCAATTGGAAGATTACGGTTTGACTTATCTTGACACAACCATTTATTGTGATAACGATGCCGCCATCCAGATCACTAAAAACCCTGTTTTTCACTCCAAAACCAAGCACTTTGACATTAAAATTCATTTCATAAGAGATTGTTTTGACAGAGGTCTTATTAAACTTGAACAGATCCATACTGATGCTAACACAACGGATCTTTTTACCAAACCTGTCAGCATCTCTAGGTTCAATGTGCTTGTAGACCTCTTGAAAATGATTCGCTTCACCGACTGAGCATTAAAAAAAAAAACTCTTGTAAATAATAATAAGGGGTTTTTTATGTGTTTCCATATGGTAAATTTGGGCATAAAGTACGTTACTTTTGCACAAATTTAGGGGGAGAAAAGTTGCTGGGAAATGAAATGACTTTTCGTGTTAAAGAACTTGATTAACACACGTAAGGTTTCAATGTTAAACAGGTTCGGCTCCACTGCGATGTGTTGATAGGTCTGCCGCTCGAAAAGCAAAAGAAGCAAAAGTGATACAAACATAATGAACTGGACATCTCGTGGGTAACAGACCAACGGTGTATGATTTCATGGTCTTAAATCCTGCGTTGATAGATAGCCAACATCTGAAGTTTCGGGTCTTTATGCTGATGTTTCATCCGGGATATCAGGGTTGTCCCTCTGCTGTACGAAAGTACTGACCTGGACACAGTCAGGATATCCTGCTAAAAAGAGCCCTTGTCAGATCTTCCTTGGTCTCTCTGCTGTACGGAAGTACTGACCTGTTCACCAGGAAGTCTGACATTAAAAAAAAGGGGGGGGGGGCATCATCAGATCTTCCTTGGTCTCTCTGCTGTACGGAAGTACTGACCTGTTCACCAGGAAGTCTGGCGTTGAATAATAAATTGAAATAAAAGGATGATCTCAGTATACTCACCTGCTACGATGAGCCGTTGTGCTTACCTTGATCGCGGGGGTATGCCTTGGAATAGGACACACAGATGTCTCAGTATAAATCTACCTAAAGGCGTATCACAAAGCAAAAAGTTGAAGTTTGAGTGGTGGATTTAAGAGGACAAACATATCAACAATTGCGTGGACCAGCCTAAGTAAACGAAGAGCTGAAAAGTGTTCCTTAATCAGTTCAAGAACGATTTGATCCCGTGACAGTCTTCCCAATATCTTCCTTATGTTGGTAACTTATGCATACTATTATAGTTAATTTTTATTATTTTATTATTATTTTTTAATAAATTAATTGCTCAGTGGGGTGTTGCGTTGATTTTAAAAGGGGGTATTTTGCTATTCTTGAATAGGTTAAATAAAATAATATTAAAAATATTAAGTCTGGATGGCCCACTGGTCGAAATGGGCCCATCATTACGAACAATCCGAAATGGGTTTGGCCCAAAATCATTCCGGAGTATTTATTGTTGAAAAGGACAAGAATCCGCATTCTCGTTGCGGACCATTACGGATTCATCTGAATTCTCTCTCAAGGATCTTCATTTCGGATTGATTACGGATTGATTACGGACATTAGGTACTGCATTCCGGATCATCATTTGGCATTACGGATGATTCCGGATCATTCCGGACAAGGAATTATTCATCACGGATGATTCCGGATTATTCCGGACTGAGAAGGTTCATTACAGACGACTTCGGACGGAATTGCATTCCGGGTGAAGAAGCTCATTCGAAATGAACCCCAACTTGTGACCCTTTGACTGTTTGACCTATTTGTCTGAACCTATTGGACTGTTTTTGGACTGCTCACTTAAAAGGGGTTGCTTATGTTTGAATTTTCAACGAATTGACTTTGTCAACTCGTCGTTAACTCAAAATATAAGTGACACCTTCAATATCATCTAACGGCTATTTGTGAAGTGCAGAAAATGGCAGGCGCAATGTTGAAAGAAGGAAATCAACGGCAATTGGAGGTGAACGAATTCCACAATCAAGCAGGCTATCTATTAAATCCTCCAGCAGATCAAGCAGAGTTGTTTGGATCACTAATCAGGGGTCTGAACAACTGTCCTCTTACACACGCTTTAAGAGCAAACCCGATGATCTGCAGCAACTGCATCAACACTTTCTGGAATACCGCAAAGATCGACAGGCAAGGTGCAGGTTTCATCGAAGCTACTGTTCAGAAGACAAAGATTATCATATCTGAAGCCATAATTCGAGAAGTATTAAGACTAGGAGATGAGCCGGATCATCCTACGTTGTACGATCAAGCCCGAGTTCAAACTGCTTTAAGAAGAATGAGCTATGAAGGGAGATATCCTACTGTGCTGAAGAAGCTATTTCCACCTTACTGGAGACTGTTAGTTCATTTTTTCCTCCAGTGTATTGCTGAAAACAAGGGTGGATGGGATCAATTAAACAAAACACAAACTTCAGCAGTTGTTGCTCTTGTGAATGAATGGGACTACAACTTCTCAGCATTCATCTTTGATAACATGAAGAAGATGCTGGAAGATCCAAAGAAGAAGATATTTATGTTGTACCCAAGGTTCATACAGATGATTCTTGATGAGAGATACCCGGCATTGGTCAAGGGGCCAAACTACATCAACTTGAAGCCGATGGGGCCAGGATGCTTTGAGAATGCATGCAGAAACAAACGAGCCAAGCATCATAATTTTGAAGGACTATATGCTCTTGAGAAACATGGGAGGTTTGCTGATAATGTTCAAGGAGCTCCTGTTGCACCAGTTCCTCCTGTCATTCCTGTTGCTCCAGTTCCGCCTCCAGTAGATGTGCAATTGTTGCAACAAGCACAACAGGCAGGTGATGATGAAGAAGAGGTTTTGATGGTTGATACTGAATCTGACACAGACTCTAGTGAAGAGACAGATTTCGAAAGCGAAGCAGAGCTAGTGACATCTGACAAAGAAGAGGATACTGTTCGTAAGCATGTGCCAATGACCGCTGATAATCTTGCAGCTTTGATTCGTAGTTTACAGGGTGGTGATGGAGACCCTCCATCCATTTCCGCTCCTGTTATTCAAGAAACAGCTGATGTGACTGAAGAACCAGCTCAAAAGAAGTAGAAGATCGACAATGCACCTGACAACACTCTTTCTGGGCCTGCGACTACCTCTGAACTCACTCCTACAGTGGACCCTCAACCTGATCCACAATCTACTGATGCATCAAAGAAAACAGACCTGGAGGACACAGACTTGTACAATTTCAACTTCGACTTCGAATCCACCCCCTCTCAGCCAGGCAGTTCAAGTGGTGGTGTTCAGTTTGAAGCAGGAAGCTCAAGCGGGGCGCATTTAATTGAGCATGATGAAGCTTCATTCCGATATGCAAGTGAGAAGAGACAAGTCTATGAAAGCGACAGTGATGAAGAAGAGTATGTTAAAAGATTGAAAAGGTGTGTAGTGATATTGGAGCAAGACGGAGAACTGAAAAGTGCTCAGATTGTTTCTCTACAACAAGACGCTGCATTAAAAGAAGCCCAAATCTCCTCTCTACAATCTCAGCTCACAAGCAGAGATCTTACTATAGATCAATTACAAGGGGATGTAGGGATGTTGATGTCAAATGTTTATGATCTTAAGGCGAAGCTTCAAAAGAAGTTCGGAAATGAATTTGTTGATAAAGAGGATGAGCAGTTTTATGTTGGAAGACCTGAGCAGACACAAGAATAAAGAGCAGCAGCTGAAGCTGAACGAGTAGCTGCCTTAGAAGCTTATCTGGCAGCAAAACCAAAGAAGTTGAGCAGCAAGACCAAAAAGAGACGAGAACAAAGACAGTTAGAGAAAGAGCAGGAGAAGCAAAGAAAGAAACAACTGCTGGTTATGAAAAATCAAGACATGAATCCTCTAAATGAAAACTTTCAGCTAAAAGATCCCACGACAAGGCCCGACAGACTTGTGATGGAACTTGGATCTACTTATTACGATGAAGTGGGAAACAAATCAGATGTGGCATGTTGGAGATATGAGCCAGAGAAAAAGATGTGGTTGATTACCCGAAAGAGTGGGCACAGAGAGTATTATGGCAATGAAAGCCAATTCGAATCCTGGACTCAAATTGATCTGAAGTCCCTGTTACGAGCTCCTTATTATGATCCAGATCTAAGCAAGAGAGGCCCAGGTTGGGCATTCCACTCACGTCTTGAAAAGGAGGTAAGAACAAACTTTAAGACCATGAAGACTGCTGAATCAATAGTAAGACGACATCCTGGTGTTCGTGACTCCTTTACCAAGAGGACTGTAAAGGCAATTGTCTGGCCTCCCACTGACAAAGAGAAGATCATTCCGCTCACAAGAAAGTTTAAAAAGGGGATACTGAGGAATTTCAGGTTTTGGGCTTATGATCCTGTTCTGGCAGAAGCAGCTATCGTCCCTGAAGAACAGTCGATCAGGATTCCCAACTCTTATGACCTAATGAGCTTTCATGAAGAAGACATCATGGTTCTGACACAACATCAAATCAAATGTAATGAAAAATATGAAGAATGTGCAAAATCATGGACAAGTGCTGCTGCCAACATCTTGAAGCACTATCTTTTTGCTGATCCTCCTCCAGGTCCTCTCGATCCAAGTGTCTGATGCGTCTGCTAATCCAGTAAACCTAGGGGGAGATTGTTAGGCCCTTTAAGGTTTATGGATAAGATAATGGGTGGATTAGTAGGTATAATGGGTTAACCATGGGTTTTGGGCCTAAGAGTGTAGTTATCGGCCTAGGGTTTAGGGAGCACACTCCCTAATCTCATTCTATAAATAGTAAATGATGTAATAGGTGCATGGTTGGTGATTTTGGCAAATCTTGTATTGGACAATCATTTGTATGCAAGATTAGTGAAGCATTTTGAATATCAATCATCCTACTTTTCATCTTTATTTCTTTTACAACTTGTTTGTGTGATTCCGCCACCTTACGAGTTGTACGATATCATTGTGATCTCGGTTTCGGGACTTACAGTTTCAAATAGAGCACAAATTTCCTACACGTATCTACCACATAACATGCATTCATTTTAATAGTTCACGGTCATATAAACATTCCACCTATAGCTACTCAAGAACAAGCATATGATATTGCACATATTACTTTTATTGACATATAACATGTTAGATCATCCTCAGATAACATACTCGACATTTAGACACGCAAATTACTACTTATGTCGTTTCAGCTTTAATATTCAAAACCGGGCTGTTTTCGGGCATTTTAATAAAATAGTTAACTTATTCTAAAAATTCCCAAATTTTTACAGAATGTTTTAAACTATCCAAATATTATTGGGTAAAAATATCGGCATCCAATTCATCACCAATATTATATAAAAAAAATCATTTTCCGGACTGAAATCAGATTTATCTTTTTCTGACTGCAGTCCACGGAATAATTTATTTAAAATTCATCGAGAGTCCGATTTACGAAATTCCAGTGCGAGAATTACAAATACATCGGTGGTCATCTACAGTACAAATCTTATGATCTAAATCTACACAGAATTCAAGTTATGATGGAAAACAGAACGCGTATTTTCAGCAGTAAAAATGCAGCTCTAGCTGCTGTTACAAAACGACACTTTAAAAATAGTAAACGAAGTCCAAAAATTACGATTCCAGTGCCATTAGAACCGTATTTCTTAATACATAAATCTAGACTTCAGAAAATACATTTTTCGTTTTATTAAGGTCCTGTTACAGCCAACTGAAGTTGGCTGTAATCACCAATCAGACTCCTGTTTTCAGCTTTTAGCTTTCTAACTCGTGTTCGATTGATTCCGTTAACATGTTTAGTGATCACAACAACATCAAACATCAATATTAACAAGCAAATCATCAGATAATCAACAAGAATCAAAACAACTTCATATTAACATTATTTCTTCATGTTTAAAGCTTATGTTTAAGTTTTAACTTTATGTTCTTTAGTGTTCTTGAAGTTCTTCACATTTACCATCATGTTTCATACTTTAACCACCTCCATAGAATGTGAAATGAGTAGATCTAAGAGACTTACCACTAGCTTAAAGCTAGGAGAGTTCGAGTGTAGAAAAGTGGTGGTTAAAAGAAGATGAGAGTGGTCCTTCAACTTCCGAGAACACCGAGCTTCGTTGTGCACCTTGTAGCACCTTTGTATGCTTGTAGAATGGATGAAACAAGATTGAAGGTGATGGTAGGGTGGTGGTGGTTTGCAGCCGTGACAAGGGAGGAGGGAGAGAGAGTTTGAAGGTGTTGGTGAAGGTGGTGATGAATGTGGTTCAAGTCTCTTGGTCACACTTATAATCCTCCACCACCTTATTAACCATTAGTCCATGTGTATCTTAAGTACACTACACATTTAATAAGTAATTAAATAAAATCATGGGGGGTGTCCTTCTTGTATCCTAACCGGTTTGGGGGGGGGGGGGGTTGGTTTAGTTGGATGGTGATGGATAGTTAAGCTAGTTTAGTTAGAAATCAAGTATATAGTTAGGGGTTTATTTATTAGATATTTATATAGTGTGTTATGATGTTCGGGGATCATAACTGGATCAGTAACACGTGAAACAATGTGTTTAACAATATTTTTGTGTTCCGGGTAAAGTCCGGTTGTTCGGTTGGGTGTTGTTCCATTAAAGTGTTTAATTAATCCGTAAAGTGTCCTACATATATATTTTTGTAACGTTTTTAATTTTCAACACTCAGGAAAGCATACCAGACTATTTAGTAACTTTTCTGTACACTACTAGTATGTTAACAAGTACGTGGAAGTATAACACAGTAATCAGAAAGCAGTTAAGTGATTCAGCACAGTCATCAAGCAATTTAATTATCATTAATAAGTTGTACGGATACATGGAATTATGAGGGTTGTCACATTCTCCCCCTGTTAAGAGAATTTCGTCCCGAAATTTAGCACCTGGTTACTGAGGAAGCTAGTTATGTTGCGTTGGTTTCCTGGTTTTCCTGGGGTGTCACATCATTCCCCCGTTGGTTTGGAATTTCGTCCCGAAATTCTGCAGTAGCTTCAGTCTCAGTAGTGGTTGCATTTTTCTTAAACAGCTGGGGATACTTGAGTTTCATTTGGTCTTCTCGTTCCCAAGTATACTCTGGGCCACGACGGGAATCCCAACGGACTCGAACAAGAGGTATTCTGGTACGCTAGAGAATCTTAACATCTCGATCAGTAATCTCTACTGGTTACTCAATGAATCGCAGCTGGTCATCGATAGTGAGCTCCTTGAGAGGAACTATGAGGGTTTCATTTGACAGACACTTCTTTAGATTCGACACATGGAAAACATTGTGAACTCCGCTGAGTTCTTCAGGTAGATTCAACCTGTAGGTGACTTTGCCAATTTTTTTGATGATTTCGAACGGTCCGACATAACGCGGATTGAGTTTGCCTCATTGGCCAAAACAGACTACACCTTTCCAAGGTGAGACTTTGAGTAGCACCCGATCCCCAACCTGGAACTCGAGTGGTTTTCTTCTCTTATCAGCATAGCTTTTCTGACGGTCACGAGCTGCCGCCATTCGTTGCCCCATTCGTTGCCGTATCTGAGCAATTCTCTCGGTTGTATCTACTACAAGTTCTGGGCCTGTGATTTCGCTGTCGCCAACCTCTGCCCAACAAAGAGGCGATCGGCACTTCCTTCCGTACAGTGCCTCGAACGGACCGGCCTGGATGCTGGTGTGGTAACTGTTGTTATACGAAAACTCCAGTAACAGGAGGTGTTTCTCCCAGCCATTACCAAAGTCGATTACACATGCCCGAAGCATGTCTTCAAGGGTTTGGATGGTGCGTTTGGACTGCCCATCCGTCTGTGGATGATAAGCGGTGCTCATATCTAAACGTGAGCCGAAAGACTTGTGCATTGCTTGCCACAGTTCAGAAGTAAAACGCGCGTCACGATCAGAAATGATGGAGGTTGGCACTCCGTGCCTTGATACCACTTCCTTTAGGTAAATGTTTGCTAGAGTAGAAAACTTATCCGTTTCCTTGATAGCCAGAAAATGTGCAGACTTGGTTAGTCGATCCACGATCACCCAAATGGTATCATTTCCGCGTTGAGATCTAGGCAGGCCAGTAATGAAATCCATGGAAATTTGCTCCCATTTCCATTTAGGTATCCCTGGTTATTGAAGTAAGCCTGATGGTTTCTGATATTCAGTCTTGACCCTCGCACAAGTCAAACATTTGCTGACGTAGGTTGCTATGCTGGCTTTCATACCAGGCCACCAGTATGTAGACTTTAGGTCGTGGTACATCTTATCTGAACCAGGATGTACTGAATAACGAGACTTATGTGCTTCATCCATCACAAGCTCGCGTAAGTTTCCGTAAAGTGGAACCCATATGCGCCCGGTTACATAGTAGGCACCGCCTTCCTTTTGTTCTAGCCGCTGCCTCGATCCTCGTAAGGACTCAGCCCTGATGTTCTCTGCTTTCAACGCTTCAACCTGGGCATCTCATATCTGAGCGGGAAGGCTAGAGTGAATGGTAAGCTGTAACGCACGTACACGCCTAGGTATAGTATCCTTTTGACTGAGGGCGTCGGCCACAACATTGGCTTTGCCCGGATGATACTTGATCGCACATTCGTAATCATTCAAGAGTTCAACCCATCGACGTTGTCGCATGTTTAATTCCTTTTGCTTGAAGATATGCTCGAGACTCCTGTGATCGGTGTAAATGGTGCACTTGGTACCGTACAGGTAATGTCTCCATATCTTAAGCGCGAAAACAACTGCTCCCAATTCCAAGTCGTGCGTTGTGTAGTTCCTTTCGTGAACCTTAAGTTGGCGCGATGCGTAGGCAATGACCTTGTCACGTTGCATCAACACGCAGCCAAGTGCTTGGATGGAAGCGTCGCAATAAACCACAAAATCATCTGTGCCTTCAGGCAATGAGAGAATAGGTGCGCTACAAAGTCTATCCTTCAAGTGCTGAAAAGCAGATTCTTGTGCATCACTCCAACGATAGGTGACACCCTTCTGAGTCAGTGAAGTGAGAGGTTGCGCGATCTTTGAGAAATCCTTTATAAACCTTCTGTAATATCCTGCAAATCCCAAGAATTGGCGGATTTCTGTTGGTGTACGGGGTGCAGGCCAGTTCTTGATCGAGTCAACCTTGGATGGATCCACATGAATCCCATCCCTGTTTACCACATGGCCTAGAAAGTGGACTTCGTGAAGCCAGAAGTCACATTTTGAAAACTTGGCATACAACTGCTCTGCTCGAAGAAGTTCCAGCATAAGTCGTAGATGCTGCTCGTGTTCCTCCTGACTCTTCGAATAGATCAGGATGTCGTCGATGAAAACAATAACGAACTTATCCAGGTAGGGTTTGCACACTCTGTTCATGAGATCCATGAAGACTGCAGGTGCATTCGTTAATCCGAAAGGCATAACCAGAAACTCGTAATGGCCGTAACGAGTTCTGAACGCTGTTTTGGAGACGTCCTCCTCTCGGACTCTCAGCTGATGGTATCCCGATATCAAATCAATCTTAGAGTAATAACCCGACCCTTGCAATTAGTCGAACAAATCATCAATGCGTGGAAGAGGATAATGATTCTTCACGGTCACCTTGTTGAGTTCGCGGTAGTCAATACACATTATGAAAGTACCGTCTTTATTCTTCACAAACAAGACTGGAGCTCCCCAGGGCGAAGAGCTAGGACGTATAAAACCCTTTTCCAAGAGTTCTTGTAATTGCGTGGACAGTTCTTCAAGTTCTGATGGAGCTAGACGATAAGGTGCTCGAGCTATGGGCGCTGCTCTAGGAGCTAGCTCGATTTGAAATTCAACTTGACGATGAGGCGGAAGACCAGGTAATTCCTCAGGAAATACCTCGGGAAAATCGCGCACAATAGGAATGTCTTCTATCTTCCTTTCTTCCGAGGATGTATCAGAGACGAGGGCTAGAATAGCAGCGTGGCCCTTTCGCAAACACTTCTGGGACTTAAGGAAAGAGATGATGCCCACAACAGCACCACTCTTATCGCCATGAATCACGAGGGGTTCTTTACCAGAACGAGGAATGCGGACGATTTTCTCCTTGCAAACAATCTCCGCTTGATGATGAGATAGCCAATCCATCCCAATGACAACGTCAAAACTACCCAGAACGATAGGAATGAGGTCGATAGAGAAAGTCTGACCAGCTAAGACGAGGTTACAACCTTTAACTATGTGTGTGGCTTCAAGACTTTTACCGTTTGCTAGCTCTACGATGTGCTTGGTGTTCAAAAGTGTTGGAGTACGCTTAAGCATTTGACTAACTTTTAAGGACACATAACTAGTATCGGCACCCGAATCAAATAAAATAGTAACAAAGAAGTCATCCAGAAGAAACTTACCCATCACAACGTTGGGATCGTTCCTTGCGTCACCCTGTCCTAGCACGAAAACACGTCCCCTGGCACCATTGCCATTATTGTTACCCCCGTTGTTGCCTCCATTGTTGTTCCCATTTCCTTGGTTGTTGTTGTTCTGATTCTGGTTCAACTGAGGACAGTTCCTCTTAAAGTGGCCTTCAGCGCCACACTGAAAGCATCCTTTATTGCCCTGCTGTTGCTGCTGCTGGTGGTTCTGTGGAGCTTGTTGTTGTTGTTGGCGATTCTGATTCGCAGGATGCGGGCTCCTGCAATCCTTAGCTTCATGACCCAGCTTGTGATATCTCTGACAACGACCTTTGTTGCACTGCCCGCTGTGGGGCAAATTACATCGGTTGCACTTAGGGTAATTTCCCTTGTACCCACCCTTACCTTGATTCCCAGAAGACTGCTGACTGGGGCTCCTGTACTCGTCTGTCTTTCGCTGCTGGGACTGAGCTGAAGCAGAACCCTTGCCCAAATTTCCATCCCACTTGCGCTTATTATCATTGGGAGCATCAGAAGTAGTAGCGCCAATACGCTTGGGCAGCCTGTTCTGTTCAACTGCATGATCGGTGAGACGATGAGCCAACTTGATGATTTGCTGTATGGTGCCAAGAATAGCCGAGGTTACGTGACTCTGAATCTCAGGTACAAGACCCTTGAGGTACAGCTCAATACGTTTAATGGGAGGGTCCACCATTGTGGGACACAAGATGGCCACCTCGTTTGACCTCTTCGTGTATGCCTCGATCTCAGACCCCGTCATCTTCAAATTGAAAAATTCCACCTCCAGCTTGTGGATGTCGTCACGACTGCAGTACTCTTCTTTAATTAGTTCTTTGAAACCGTTCCATGGGGTGGCATTAGCAACCGCCAGCCCTAACAGTTGAACATGTGCTTTCTACCATGTTAACGCAGCACCTTCAAGTGTTCCAGTAGCATATTTCACCCTACTATCTTCAGGGCATTCACACATCTCGAAAACAGACTCGAGCTTCTCGAACCAGTGAAGAAGACCTACAGCTCCTTCTGTGCCGCTGAAAGTACTAGGTCGGCAATCCATGAACGTTTTGAACGTGCACACAGGAGGCTGAGCATGTTGACCTGTTGCGCGAGAATAAAAGACAAGGTTAAGCACGAGGGTTGGTTTGCGAAGGTAGGATCTAAACATCCTAAGGTGAGTTGATATGGCAGGTTATACCTCCTGCTGGATTTGCTGCGAGTGCCTCAGCAACTCGTTCGTTGATCAAAGCCGTCAACTGGGCTTGAGTTAGGTTGATACGTCCCCCGCGTCCGTTCATGATCTTCACAATGAAGCAACGTAAGTGAGGAAAGTGTTGCGAAAGTGCGTAAGTGTGGGACGACAGTAGAGAGTAAGCACACAAGGTTTAAATAGCAATTATTACGTTAATTAATGCACAGTGTGAACTATCTAACCGATATTATAACATAAATCATACCACCTATTGTGTCGAGTCTTGCACGTGGAGCGAAGCGTCGTTGTGGATCATTGAGCACTGTACAGGTTATAGTCTGGTTTTATCAAAAAACTTTTCCCTTTTTAAAACCAAGTTCACTATAACCAATGGCTCTGATACCAATCTGTCACACCCCCAAAATCCACCATGCGGAGTACCACCTCTTGGAGGCGTGACGTGACCAGGATCGAGCCACCAATCATATTGAACAACGAAATTAAGTAAGTAATACCAACCACAATACAATTGGTGACCATAAGACAGTAACCAGTTTTAAGTTAACAGCGGAAGCATAAAACGTAAGTTCGTAACATAAGTTCATAGTTCATAAGTTTTAAGACCCAAAACATAAGTTCCATAAGTTTATAAAGTTTAATTAATAAGCATAGGACATAACAGTCTGCATCACACAACAACCTCCTCCTCGTGCAAGCTCCAAAGCATCTAGGGACCTGTAAGGCATGTAACAACGAGTTAACAACAAAGTTGAGTGAGTTCACGTTTGGTTGTTTAGTTTTAAGTTGTTTCTGAAAAACGTGGTTTGACTTTCGTTGGCTTATTTGCCGTGGGGGTTACCCCGTAGTTGAAAGTATGTTTAACCAGTTCCTTTTCATTACCCAAACCATATCCATAATCAGTGGGGGCTTCCCCATGTGAACCACTAGACCGTACCATATCGACTACTAACGCAAATAAGTTGTGCCCTACATCAGTGTCTATCATCATTGACAGTTTGCCATAGTCCATTAGTACACGCCCATCCGACTGGCACGGTGTGAGGTTTGTTAAACCTAATAGCGCTATTGACTAATGACCCGCTCGCCATTGGCCTCGACGATTAAGTCGATATAAATTGAGGGACTTCATGATAGAGTTTTGTCTAGTAAGTTTTAAGGTTGTTGTCCTACCCAAGGAGGAGGAACGTACGTAGTTCTACCCAAGGAGAATACGCAGGATTTATGGTGGCATCCTACCCAAGGAGGATGGCCGTACATATCCTACCCAAGGAGGATATGTAGGTTTCGTATTAGTTTATTAACCCATTCCCAAACCACCGGGAATCTCATGCCTTGTAGAAAGTGTGAACTCACCTTGGTTTGCTCGGTTAGATTCTCAAATATAGCTAACAGTCAAGGTTGGTCAATCACGTCCTAATATGATTACCAGTTAGTCATTTAGTGGTTTCAAATAGAGCACAAATTTCCTACACGTATCTACCACATAACATGCATTCATTTTAATAGTTCACGGTCATATAAACATTCCACCTATAGCTACTCAAGAACAAGCATACGATATTGCACATATTACTTTTATTGACATATAACATGTTAGATCATCCTCAGATAACATACTCGACATTTAGACACGCAAATTACTACTTATGTCGTTTCAGCTTTAATATTCAAAACCGGGCTGTTTTTGGGCATTTTAATAAAATAGTTAACTTATTCTAAAAATTTCCAAATTTTTACAGAATGTCTTAAACTATCCAAATATTATTGTGTAAAAATATCGGGATCCAATTCATCACCAATATTTTATAAAAAAATCATTTTCCAGACTGAAATCAGATTTATCTTTTTCTGACTGCAGTCCACGGAATAATTTATTTAAAATTCATCGAGAGTCCGATTTACGAAATTCCAGTGAGAGAATTACAAATACATCGGTGGTAATCTACAGTACAAATTTCATGATCTAAATCTACACAGAATTCAAGTTATGATGGAAAACAGAACGCATATTTTCAGCAGTAAAAATGCAGCTCTAGCTGCTGTTACAAAACGACACTTTAAAAATAGTAAACGAAGTCCAAAAATTACGATTCCAGTGCCATTAGAACCGTATTTCATAATACATAAATCTAGACTTTATAAAATACATGTTTCGTTTTATTAAGGTACTGTTACAGCCAACTGAAGTTGGCTGTAATCACCAATCAGACTCCTGTTTTCAGCTTTTAGCTTTCTAACTCGTGTTCGTTTGATTCCGTTAACATGTTTAGTGATCACAACAACATCAAACATAAATATTAACAGGCAAATCATCAGATAATCAACAAGAATCAAAACAAATTCATATTAACATTATTTCTTCATGTTTAAAGCTTATGTTTAAGTTTTAACTTTATGTTCTTTAGTGTTCTTGAAGTTCTTCACATTTACCATCATGTTTCATACTTTAACCTCCTCCATAGAATGTGAAATGAGTTGATCTAAGAGACTTACCATTAGCTTAAAGCTAGGAGAGTTCGAGTGTAGAAAAGTGGTGGTTAAAAGAAGATGAGAGTGATCCTTCAACTTCCTAGAACACCGAGCTTCGTTGTGCACCTTGTAGCACCTTTGTATGCTTGTAGAATGGATGAAACAAGATTGAAGGTGATGGTAGGGTGGTGGTGGTTTGCAGCCGTGATAAGGGAGGAGGGAGAGAGAGTTTGAAGGTGTTGGTGAAGGTGGTGATGAATGTGGTTTTAAGTCTCTTGGTCACACTTATAATCCTCCACCACCTTATTAACCATTAGTCCATGTGTTTCTTAAGTACCCTACACATCTAATAAGTAATTAAATAAAATCATGGGGGATGTCTTTCTTGTCTCCTAACCGGTTTTGGGGGGGGGGGTTGGTTTAGTTGGATGGTGATGGATAGTTAAGCTAGTTTAGTTAGAAATCAAGTATATAGTTAGGGGTTTATTTATTAGATATTTATATAGTGTGTTATGATGTTCGGGGATCATAACTGGCTCAGTAAAACGTGAAACAATGTGTTTAACAATATTTTTGTGTTCCGGGTAAAGTCCGGTTGTTCGGTTGGGTGTTGTTCCGTTAAAGTGCTTAATTAATCCGTAAAGTGTCCTACATATATATTTTTGTAACGTTTTTAATTTTCAACACTCAGGAAAGCATACCGGACTATTTAGTAACTTTTTTGTACACTACTAGTATGTTAACAAGCACGTGTAAGTATAACACAGTAATCAGAAAGCAGTTAAGTGATTCAGCACAGTCATCAAGAAATTTAATTATCATTAATAAATTGTACGGATACATGGAATTATGAGGGTTGTCACACACTCCACCGACAAAGAAAACAAGCTACCCGCTTCTTCTGTTTTCTCACCTTGCCAAACGAGACGAATCCAAAGCCACCTGCTTTGACGGATCCCTTCTGCCCGCTTTTCACGCACCACGTCGGTCTCCTCTTTTCATGAAACAAGCCGATCAAGGCATCTTCAATACATTATGCTGTTGTCACCGTTGTATAACAGCTGCACAAACCCGCAACTAATATCCGAACAGCCTTGAACCTTCTTTTGATCACTATTAACAGCCCCAGAACACAAGTGTTTATCACCGGTCACCCCCGTAGTCTTAACCGGTACGTCTACCACAACAACGGTATACCAAAACACCTTAACGCTTCCATCTAACGCTGCAACACAGTCCCAAACAGCCTCCTGCTGTCCAGAAACACCCGAAAACAGGCTTCGAAGAATAACTACCGAAACTCGGTTTCTTCCTGCTGCGTTTGCCCCGCAGCGACGGGCTAGACCCTTTCTCGAAACCGACTCTCAAACCGGCCTTCTCCGTCTTCACGAGCCCTAGGCTCTGATTCCAAATGTTGGTTCAGGTCCCACACTCACACACTCTCACAACACACACAAACTCACGTACGTGAAGAAAAGTTGTAGAAAGAAAACTGAAGAAGGCTACTGTGTTCGATTGGAAAATATGGGTTACTGTATTCAAATGAAAATGGGTACAAAAGAAACATACTGCACTATCCAATATATATATGACAAAACAAATAAAACATGTGCTGAAAATAAACTCCACGTAAAAGCTCCATGACTTATTCCATTCCTCATGCATACTCTCCTGATTGCTCGGTCTTCAAATCACACGTTCACATCCCATATTCTCGCTCAATATTTGACCACTTCAGTACCATGTGACTAATATAAAACCCAGCTGACCCGTTTAATTATTCGACCCGTACTCGACCCATACGACCCGATGACGTGCCGACCCATGTGACCCGTAAAACAAACCCGAATAATACAACAATCACCCCCTTAATCGGTGTTTGTTTACGCCTTCACTGCAACACCGAATCACCTCGGTTTCGAACCACTATGACATCTAATGGACACCCGATCTTCACCTCGATCACGTCCAATGTCTCGGTTCAACCCGAATAAAAAAAACACCACACCCGTAACATATAACATGGCAAAACGTTGGAACACCGTTCATTCAAATCTTGACTTATCACGGATCAACGACCTACCCCGGCCACATCCAAAGCCACCGATTTAAACTCCAACGCCATAATGTCACCACTGTGTTCTTCTCCAACGTCTTCCTTTTTCCGACCGCCTTTGTTCAAAAGGCCACTCCACCGACAAAGAAAACAAGCTACCCGCTTCTTCTGCTTTCTCACCTTGCCAAACGAGACGAATCCAAAGCCACCTGCTTTGACGGATCCCTTCTGCCCGCTTTTCACGCACCACGTCGGTCTCCTCTTTTCATGAAACAAGCCGATCAAGGCACCTTCAAAACATTATGCTGTTGTCACCGTTGTATAACAGCTGCACAAACCCGCAACTAATATCCGAATAGCCTTGAACCCTATTTTGATCACTATTAACAACCCCAGAACACAAGTGTTTATCACCGGTCACCCCCGTAGTCTTAACCGGTACGTCTACCACAACAACGGCCTACCAAAACACCTTAACGCTTCCATCTAACGCTGCAACACAGTCCCAAACAGCCTCCTGCTGTCCCGAAACACCCGAAAACAGGCTGCGAAGAATAACTACCGAAACTCGCTTTCTTCCTGCTGCGTTTGCCCCGCAGCGACGGGCTAGACCCTTTCTCGAAACCGACTCTCAAACCGGCCTTCTCCGTCTTCACGAGCCCTAGGCTCTGATACCAAATGTTGGTTCAGGTCCCACACTCACACACTCTCACAACACACACAAACTCACGCATGTGAAGAAAAGTTGCAGAAAGAAAATTGAAGAAGGCTACTGTGTTCGATTGGAAAATATGGGTTACTATATTCAAATGAAAATGGGTACAAAAGAAACATACTGCACTATCCTATATATATATGAAAAAACAAATAAAACATGTGCTGAAAATAAACTCCACGTAAAAGCTCCATGACTTATTCCATTCCTCATGCATACTCTCCTGATTGCTCGGTCTTCAAATCACACGTTCACATCCCATATTCTCGTTCAATATTTGACCACTTCAGTACCATGTGACTAATATAAAACCCAGCTGACCCATTTAATTATTCGACCCATACTCGACCCATACGACCCGATGACGTGCCGACCCATGTGACCCGTAAAACAAACCCGCATAATCCAACAATCACCCCCTTAATCGGTGTTTGTTTACACCTTCACTGCAACACCGAATCACCTCGGTTTCGAACCACTATGACATCTAATGGACACCCGATCTTCACCTCGATCACGTCCAATGTCTCGGTTCAACCCGAATAAAAAAAACACCACGCCTGTAACATGTAACATGGAAAAACGTTGCAACACCGTTCATTCACATCTTGACTTATCACGGATCAACGACCTAACTCGGCCACATCCAAAGCCACCGATTTAAACTCCAACGCCATAATGTCACCACCGTGTTCTTCTCCAACGTCTTCCTTTTTCTGACCGCCTTTGTTCAAGAGGCCACTCCACCGGCAAAGAAAACAAGCTACCCGCTTCTTCTGTTTTCTCACCTTGCCAAACGAGACGAATCCAAAGCCACCTGCTTTGACGGATCCCTTCTGCCCGCTTTTCACGCACCACGTCGGTCTCCTCTTTTCAAGAAATAAGTCGATCAAGGAACCTTCAAATCATTATGCTGTTGTCACCGTTGTATAACAGCTGCACAAACCCGCAACTAATATCCGAACAGCCTTGAACCTTCTTTTGATCACTATTAACAGCCCCAGAACACAAGTGTTTATCACCGGTCACCCCCGTAGTCTTAACCGGTACGTCTACCACAACAACGGCCTACCAAAACACCTTAACGCTTCCATCTAACGCTGCAACACAGTCCCAAACAGCCTCCGGCTGTCCCGAAACACCCGAAAACAGGATGCGAAGAATAACTACCGAAACTCGGTTTCTTCCTGCTGCGTTTGCCCCGCAGCGACGAGCTAGACCCTTTCTCGAAACCGACTCTCAAACCGGCCTTCTCCGTCTTCACGAGCCCTAGGCTCTGATACCAAATGTTGGTTCAGGTTCCACACTCACACACTCTCACAACACACACAAACTCACGTATGTGAAGAAAAATTGCAGAAAGAAAATTGAAGAAGGCTATTGTGTTCGATTGGAAAATATGGGTTACTGTATTCAAATGAAAATGGGTACAAAAGAAACATACTGCACTATCCTATATATATATATATATATATATATATATATATATATATATATATACATGACAAAACAAATAAAACATGTGCTGAAAATAAACTCCACGTAAAAGCTCCATGACTTATTCCATTCCTCATGCATACTCTCCTGATTGCTCGGTCTTCAAATCACACGTTCACATCCCATATTCTCGCTCAATATTTGACCACTTCAGTGCCATGTGACTAATATAAAACCCAGCTGACCCGTTTAATTATTCGACCCGTACTCGACCCATACGACCCGATGACGTGCCGACCCATGTGACCCGTAAAATAAACCCGAATAATCCAACAATCACCCCCTTAATCGGTGTTTGTTTACGCCTTCACTGCAGCACCGAATCACCTCGGTTTTGAACCACTATGACATCTAATGGACACCCGATCTTCACCTCGATCACGTCCAATGTCTCGGTTCAACCCGAATAAAAAAAAAACACCACGCCCGTAACATGTAACATGGCAAAACGTTGGAACACCGTTCATTCACATCTTGACTTATCACGGATCAACGACCTACCCCGGCCACATCCAAAGCCACCGATTTAAACTCCAACGCCATAATGTCACCACCTTGTTCTTCTCCAACGTCTTCCTTTTTCCGACCGCCTTTGTTCAAGAGGCCACTCCATCGACAAAGAAAACAAGCTACCCGCTTCTTCTGTTTCTCACCTTGCCAAACGAGACGAATCCAAAGCCACCTGCTTTGACGGATCCCTTCTGCCCGCTTTTCACACACCACGTCGGTCTCCTCTTTTCATGAAACAAGCCGATCAAGGCACCTTCAAAACATTATACTGTTGTCACTGTTGTATAACAGCTGCACAAACCCGCAACTAATATCCGAACAACCTTGTACCTTCTTTTGATCACTATTAACAGCCCCAGAACACAAGTGTTTATCACCGGTCACCCCCGTAGTCTTAACCGGTACGTCTACTACAACAACGGCCTACCAAAACACCTTAACGCTTCCATCTAACGCTGCAACACAGTCCTAAACAGCCTCCTGTTGTCCCGAAACACCCGAAAACAGGCTGCGAAGAATAACTACCGAAACTCGGTTTCTTCCTGCTGCGTTTGCCCCGCAGCGACGGGCTAGACCCTTTCTCGAAACCGACTTTCAAACCGGCCTTCTCCGTCTTCACTAGCCCTAGGCTCTGGTACCAAATGTTGGTTCAGGTCCCCACACTCACACACTCTCACAACACACACAAACTCACGTATGTGAAGAAAAGTTGCAGAAAGAAAATTGAAGATGGCTACTGTGTTCGATTGGACTTCATGTATTTTCCCATATTTAATTTGTTTCATGGACTTCATGTATTTTCCCATAAATGTTATTATCTTTTGTCAACTCTAACGTTATGGCTTCAACTTTTATATCTTCGTCTATTTTGATCATTAGTAGAAAGTTAATTAAGACTAGATTGTTAGAAAGCTATATCAATCATCCTAGTATTACATGTTCCCCATTCTTGTGATTAATTAGCATCTATAGCTAGGGATGTTCAACGAATCCTAAATCCGGTTATTTAAATTTTCATTTATTGAAGCTGAATTCAAGCTAGATTTGAAAAACGTTTCAAATTCAACTGAAATTGAAATTCGATTCGAATTTAGACTGAATTCGATATACGATTCAACTTGAATTTGGTTCGAACTCGAGTTGTTTTGATTCTAATTAACAAAAAAAGATATGATAAAACAATTTATAACTATCATATTATTGAAATTTTATTTATAACTAAAATAAAATTATAGAAAGTTCAAAACCCAATCCAATCAAAAGTCACAAATACTGATCGAGTGGTAATTCAATTCGAAATTCAAAACCGAATACTGAATACCCTATAACTACCAAATTGTTGTAATGCTCTTTTTAATTAGAACTACTAGGTTTTCCCCGCACTATGTGACGGGAACTCAGTTGGTATCGATTCACCCATTCAGATAACGGCACTCGCTTTAGTAACTGAAAGAGAAAAAAAAAATAAAAAAAATAAAGTCGTGATATGCTCAAAAGGATATTGACACATGTTTACATCAATCAAAAAGCATAAAAATGAACACCGGTTTTGATACCACCGATATCAGTACGATGTTGTTCAATCGAAATCGGTTAGATTTGTCACGTATCGAAAAGTCACATAGTTCACAATAAAAAATAGGGTTTTTTTAATATTGTTACGAGCACTCTTATAGTTTGCAATACGAAAAATACGTTGTTTTGAATACAAAAAATAAACATAGCTGCGGAGTTAAATTTAAAAGAAAACGTAAACATAAGAAAGTTATAAAAAAATCAAACTAAACGATAAATAACATATTATAAAAAATTAAAAATAATACTTAAAAAATTCTCATCACTATTCATCACCGATTCAGATTAATAATAATAATAATAATAATAATAATATATTGTGTTAAAAATTATACATCTAAGAGATTGTTGTTTTGTTGATATGTGTAACCCATTTTGGGAACTATAAAGAATTAAAGATTACATAAAACACTAAAGACATTATATTTGACATTAGCCAGTCGTTTATCTTAATTCTTCATAATTACTCATTGTCAACCTTTGACAAACATATTAATTCTTTACAATTCTCACATCTAGTGATTCTAAATAGTATTCTTCTGGGATAAAATACCGAAATAGTACTATGAATTTGCTCCTTAATTTGTTCTTAAATATTTATATAGTTTGAGTGTTTCAGGTGTACTTCAGCACCTGTAAGAATTGATTCCAGGCGATCAAACTGTTTAGCTAATATTATTATGCATAAGTAAATTCGTTGATAACTAAGACCTAAACCACCTTAACCTCAAAAAGATACAACAATATTATTTTCTTCTAATTAAAGTCTTGGGTTTAAAATGGTTTAAATTTTAACCCAAGACTTTAATGATCTTAAACTGTTAACTTTTATTTTAAACGCTTGATGGTGCGATTTCATATTCATCGTTGTAGAAGCTCCATGGTGTGATTGTATCGTCATATGAATATTGGAAAATGTGGTCATGAAACATTTCCTGATCAGATTTTCTGAGATCCAAGTCTTCCAATGGGCAAAGTTCTCTCCAAAAACATTGAAGATCTTCAACTGTTCCTGGTGAACTGATATCCGCTCTAAATTCGACTTGAGTAGGACTTTCGCTGGATGTCGAACTATCATCTTCGGATGTCCATGAGAAGTGAAAGTTGTCGCTGATGTCGTTTGCATTATTTAGGTCCTCTTTTGTTTCCTCAACATTATGAGATTCAAAGCATGGTGACTTGTCCTTGTCCTTTTGCTTTGATCCTTTGATCACAGGGTTGCTTGCAACACGTTTCTTTAAATTTGTGTGCCAGTAATTTTTAATTTCGTTGTCACTTCTTCCGGGAAGTTTCCTTGCAATTGCAGACCATCTGTGCAAAAAATAACACAAGGGTAAACATATATCTATGGGTCAAGTGTACAACAGTCAACATGGATCAAACATTAATATTACTTCTATATAAAAACCTCATTTATGCTAAAAAATAGATCTGGCATAGCAACAAAGATTCCTAGAAAATGAAGAATGGGTAAGGGGGTATATATATTATACCTATTCCCTAGGATTGAATGAAAATGGAGTATGCTTTGTTCTTCTTCTTCAGAGAAGCTCCCTTTCTTTAGGTCCGGCTTCAAATAGTTCATCCATCGAGCCTGCAACTCTTACCGCTTCTTAACAGGCCTATAAATTACAAAGAGAACAATTGTAAAATAGCCCTAGAAAAAGTTTTGGACTCTCTATTTCTCTTTAAATTTGACATCAAGTTTACATGTGATATGAAAAATCAAACACCAAAAAAAGGTTCATTAATGTTTACCAGCATATTTGGGCATGTGAGACCAATTCCATATGCCATATCTATTGATATATGCAATCAACATACGATCTTCTTCAAGGCTCCATGCACCTTTCTTCAAGCTTGTCTTCATCTCCCCTTTTTGAGTCCTCATCACTATAATAATATGTATAGATAGTCTTATTTGCTATCAAGTAGTATTAACTGACGCAGGAGAGTGAGATGCCAACTTATATAGTGCTTACCTTTCAAGGGTCTAAAAATTGGGGCTGGGCCTTCTTTCTAAATTCGTTGGTCAAACGTACGATATTTCTATAAACAGTATTTGATTATATCCATGTGGTTCTTTGTTTATAAAACCCACACGCCATAACAATTCTTATCTTAGTCTTCCGAAACCACAAACTTTTAAGTAGTTATAGAATTTGTAGTTTGGAATGCTACTCGATAACTCTTTGAATCGTGTATGATTGTTTTCCGATTGAATTGGTAGCCTCGAAATCTTAATACTGTAATTCTCTTTTCTTTTGTGAAAACTTGTCTTAGCCTAGTGTGGTTTTGGGGGTGGGATAAGACTTATGAACCATTAGCTCCTTGGTTTGATTCTCACAATGGTCTTTTTTTCCAGGTTTATTGGGTTTCCGCCTGAATTGATGTATAGGCATTATTGCCTAGTGGAGATGGATATGATCGGGTGGTTCCGTTGATAGCACGATGATACTCCAGTGTTCCGACAGTAATCCAAATTTGCCGTTCAAAAAACAGGACTAGAGACTTTCCTTTTATGTTTGTTAACTTTTTGTAAAAACTTAAATACACTGATGTGTTTAATTTTTTTGACATGTCGGCATTAATTTTGTTCAAAACGAAGTTGCATTCAAATTAGACTCTTTTTCCGTAAGTTATTGCGATTGTCGCTATTGCATATCGGGACCGTGATGAGCCCATATTGGTATCGGTA